>JBAWJQ010001142.1:0-288947 GCA_037783105.1 Bactrocera zonata | reverse complement strand
CTTTCATACGCCGCTATTGTGTAAATTTTTTTTACCGTAGATAATTGCGTGGACAATATCTTTTAGTTTAACGAGAAGGTTTTGGTTTTAGGTTTCATTCACGGAGAAGACTGGAATTACTGCTTAAGTAGAGGACCTTTGGTTAGCTAATTCGGAGATCTTGATTACTCAAAAAATGTTGAATTTTTTTTAAATCGAGTTTTTGCTGTCACCCTAGGTCTGCGCCTTAAGGAGTACATGAGTAAAAAATAGCCATTTTTCAACTAATTTTTTCTCATATAAAAAATGAAATATTTTATTGTTACAAACTTATACCATTAACAAAAAAATCTGTCATTTTTGGAAAATAATATATTAAACTCGGCCATTGCGACGCCATTTTTGGTGATCCCTCGGAAAAAAGATGCCCCGCGTTGGCAGGCTAACTACATGATAAATACGTGTTTTAGGGGTTATTCTGGTCTAGAAATTAAAAAAAATCGATTTCTTTTTTATTTTCAAAGTTTAACTATTCAAGAATATGTGTACAAGAGGATTTTTCAAAATACAAAATATCTTCGGAGATATAGGCATTTTTCTGACTCGGCATCCAAACTGGTTCGGCCGGAACTAATCGAACAAAAGACATTGGGGAAACTTTAAACGCGTTTTTCTCAAAACTGACTTTTTCGGAACGATACCCACGATTTTTCAGATTCTACTGGACCGACTTACTTGAATTTTTTATAGAGTCTTCTTTATAGGCTTGTCTATGGTCGGAACTAGCCCCATCCCCAAATTTTTATTTTTATAATTTTAAAAAATTTCGAAATAGTCAGAAAAAGTGATTCAAAAAAACTCTTTTTTTAATTTTTTTAGTTTTTTTTCCGTACTCTTCTAAAATTAACAAATAGCTAATAAAAAAATGGATATTAAAAATATTAATTGCCTTTTGTTCGACACTTTAAAAATTACCTGAAATTCATGCTTCTAGACCAGAATATCCCATTTAGCTAAAACCTTAACTTAGAACATCGTTGAAGGAAAAAAAACTAAAAATTCGATTTTTGGCAGACATTTTACAAAAAAATTAAAATTTCAGTGAAAATTTCCCGTTATTTTTTTTTTCATTTCATGAAGATCGGTTGATCAGTCCATGAGAAATCTTGCCAATTGACTTCGAAGGCACTGTTCTCAAGACTGTATCTCCGAGACTATTATTCGGATCAACTTGAAAATTTTGGGTAATATTCTAGAAATAATAATATTCTAGAAAGTCGATAATAATAAAGAGTTTAATAAGACAATAAAAAAATTCGATATTTTTCAACTCGTGAAGCCATGTAACCCCTTAATGATTTTACATTATGCCGGCTGTAGTAGTAAAGTATGTTCTTAGACTTGTCTAACGTCAGAGATTCCTTTAAAGTGACGAAATTGAATTTTGAAGAATTTTTCGATAAATTCACAGGGATATACTGATTCTCCTACAGCAAATTCGAAGCTCGTTGGATTGGTATTGTCACACATAGTTGGCGTAAGATCCCCCATAAGCACTCAATTTATTCTTCAACAGAAGTTTAAAGGCAAATACCCTTAATATGTCTAATAATTAACCGAAAATAATTTTTTATTTTGATCATTCTTTTATTTATATTCTCTATTACAACTTTTTTATATTTATTTAATGCACCCCATATCACTAATCAACAAATTCATATTAGTTGCGAAACGTTGAGTCATGTTCATCTCACCATAGCAGCTATTCACCACACTCATGCAGCATTCATACAATATTTTAGTCAAAACAGCTGTTCCATAAGGAATAGGCAAAATATTTGCATGAGCAAATCAAAATACAAATATTTGCCTAATTATTTATTTATGCATTAGGTCCCTGAACCCAGCACACACTCTCAATATATGCGAGCATATCTGCACGGTGCACACACCCAGCCACATTGGCCATGACCGTCGTTCAATATTTGCCCATTTACACTTAATTTATTATAGCCCATGGCTTTCTCGTCCATAAATTGCATATCCATTTCACTGTTTTGAAAACAAAATCCAATTGCAACATATTCGATTGCAATGGTCCTTCTATTTGCATATCAATTTGAAGGATAAGCTCTCAATGTATTTGTGTGTGTGTGTTTACTTTATATTTTCTGCAAATTCGCAAGCAAACAACTTATTATAGTTAATCTGCATAAATAAGTAGCCCAAATGGATGAGTGGCGGCAAAATTTTGGATGTATAGTATATATGTATGTATAAATGTACATATAATAATATATACATATATGGGTATATGAGTATGTATGTGTGATTTTAAAGTGTTTGTGCACACTTGCAGGAAAGTAGTTGTCTATTTGTAAGCTAAGCAAGTGCTTGGCTTAGTTTGTGCATTGCTTATTAGTTGGCGTATTTTGAACTCTAGACATTTGACCAGAATTGTACAGGGTGCTGTATTTAGAGCATTTTAAAATTTTTAATAAAAAAAAATCAGTATCAATTTGGTCTTCATTATAAAAATATGGTTGGAAATTATTAAACGGGAGAAATGAAATTAAACAGGGTGCTGCATTTAGATCATTTTCAAATTTTTAATACAAAATTATTATTATTTTAATCTTTATTATAGAAATATGGTTTGTAAATTATTTAAACGGGAGCAGTGAAATTATACAGGGTGCTGCAATTAGAGTATTTTGAAACTTGGTTTGTTAAAAATCAGTATCATTTTGGTTTTCATTATAAAAATATGGTTGGAAATTATTTAACGGGAGAATAAAAAAAAATAGTATCATTTTGGCCCTCATTGTAGAAATATAGTTTGCAAATTATTTATTTAAATGGGAGAATTGAAATTATAAAGGGTGCTGCAAGTAAAGTTTTTTGAATCTTGGAATAAATTTTTTTTCCAACATAATGAATACTTAAAATATTGAAAACTATTTTAGAAATCATATTATCAAGAGAAATATTTTTCTCTTTTATTGAGTTAAGCCAGTCTAGAGTTATGAAAAACTGCGTGAGTTTAATATTTAATCGGGGAATAAGAAACAAGGAATCGAATATCTTATTTTCATATTGATTAATAACAAAATCTATATAATATTAAAAATTTGGTTCAAAATGGCGGTAATTTTTCGAAATCATCTCTCTCAAGAAGGTCTCAACGGACGACGGTTGGTATTTCTTAGATCTCGTGCTATCTGAAACAAGTGGGAAATAGAGTTGTAATCTAAATAGTAAAAGTATGATGTAGGGCTTAGAAATTCCGCGAAATCTTGATCTTGATAGATAGATAGATAGAAAATAATTGAGGTTTTTCGCTGCGATCTATTGTCTGTTATGCCTTTGCCTATATCATTTATGGTCACAAAGATCCACCACTTTGAACCATTCCGGAAGCCTGCTGGGTGCATCTGCGGTGATGTTAGCCCTGTCCGCATAGATGGATCCTAGATGGATCTCCTTGAGCTTACTTCAACAAATTTATCTGCAATCTAGAATCAGGTGTTCTGGAGTTTCCTGTTCCATGTCGAAAAACTGTCAGGTTGCGCAGGAGACTAGGCTCATGTTGGACACATGTTTCTTGAGCCTTCAGTGCCTAGGAATAGTTTGGTGTGACACACTTCTGTTGCCTGCTGCCAGTGAAGTTCTCTTCCTATTCTTTCCTTCTTGCGGAGCAAATCGTTTATGGCGTGGAACCCCAGCACAATGTATGGTTCTAGCCCCATTATCCTGGAAAATGCTGCATTGCCTCGTAGTTGAGATGGATATGGATTTATGCACTCTGACTTATAACAAAGGCTTCTGCTTGAAAGATGGTCGGAAAACATCCCATTGATGTGAATAGTTTGGTTGCGGTCTCACAATGCCTGTTTTAATGCCTTCTAGTGTTTTCGAGCCATCAGTGTACCACTTACAGTACTGCCCCTCAAAAGTAGGTCGAGTGTGGAATCACTCTACTCCGTCTTTCTGCAAGGAGTAACTCTAAACGTCTTTGTGATGTTTACCCTTTTCGTTACGCCGTATCTTGGAAGAAGAGCCACTGGTGTGTTTTCTCCTAGGGCCTTAATTAGTTGAGACGACATTATCTTCTCTTTGCCAAAACCCTCTGCTGCCACGAGCAGAAACATATGATTCGCTGCCTGTTTGATCACTAGATCTTCGCTCCAGCATGACTTCAGTGGTTGCGAACGCAGACGAGTCTTTGCAGCTTCGATAATGGAAGGCTTACCGAAGGCATGACTTCCGCTCAATCCTGTAATTCTTTGAACATTTCTAGGCCATAATTTAGTTTCATGTATTCACTTTGCTTTTTTAGACTGTTTCCATAACAGTTTTTGAAAATCTCTCCTTCGTTTACTCATACATAACTACACAAAAGCCAATTTTCATAATTTTATTTTCCGTTGAAGCCCTCCAATAGGCTAACCCTCTATACAAACATAAATATATGCAAGTTATCGACATATGAGTAAGTATTTTTCAAATCTTCCTTGAACCAAAATCTGAATGCATATAAAAAGGCCACATTGATTGAGTTAATCCCTAACAAATTTTCAGCTGAAATGTTTCATTTTCCGTAATCCTTCGGTGAAACGCAGTGATTGCATTCCACACACGCAAATAACACCACTCCACCAACAAGCAAAAGGTCTCACTGCCAAGCCCTTCCACTCCATTTAAGTACGCAGCACACGCAGTTGTTGCCACGACCCTACAATTGACTTCGCTTTCCTTCTCTCTCTCCTTCCTTGGAGACTACTTGCATGTGTGAGCGGGAGTGAGGTCTGCTTTTGGGCGCAAATGCGTAAACAGTCTGCCTGTTTGCTGATGTTGTTGTGCGAAATATTATAGTTTTCCATTTCAGCCTTTCGCTGAATATCATTTAAATGTAAATATAAAGTTTATCAAATAAATATGCTCATATAGATGCAGATTTGCTCTCAACTTGTGCGTTGTCTCGCATTATCATTCAACTTCGCTCTGGCAGAGCCTTAAACTACATTGTATATGTGCGTGTGTTTATGTATTTTGTTTTCTATTTTTGTTGTTGTGAGTTTCACATTTGTAGCTTTGTTTGTATGCAACTTGCGGCTGAGCCGAGATTAAAATACAAAAGTGGCAAATGGCATTGAAAACGAAGCTGAGAGCGCGATACGCATGCAATCACTGTATGATGAATTTTATAGGGTGGCCAGATAAAAATAAAACGAAATTTTTAAGTATGATAAGAAACCTATGGGAATAACAATAATAGTATTTGTTGCACTCTTCGTGGGAGACTTGAGAGTTATTGGTTCCTTTGTAGTAACGGTTATAGCCAACGCTTTTTTTCTATTATTTTTATTTTGAACTGCTAGAAAGGTAGTGAATGTATTTCTTTTTTTATTAAAAGCGAGTAGATCGTAAGATCGTTATATATTTTTCAAATTATGTTCTCTAGGTATTCATATTTCTGCAAGTTGTCCCACCACGCATTATAGTTAACCTAGTAATTTCTTATTCCACTAGATCGGGATAGATTTGAAATTATATTTATCAAAATGATTGGAATGATGATACTATGTTTCGAACCTTCTTTGTGTTTATTGACTGTTTTCTGCTGCACAGAGGTGAGTGCGTTTCTTCGCTGCAACAAGATAGTGGTTCGAGTCCATGCTAGGACCTCAGAGCGTATGCACGTTTAAAACACTGGAGATGTGTTTTCCGTCAATGATGATGAATTTTCCTAGACAGGAATCTAGTACTGTTGATAACCATATTTCGGACCCCGGCGGTGGCGTGTACAGCTCTCATAGGAGCGCTCGGAAAAGTTATCTTTAGTCACATCGTCCTTCTTTTAAGTCGTGGTGTGGGCGCAAATTAGCGATATGTTGAAGAATTTCGAAACTTCTTCGACGGCAGTGATGTCAGCCGTTACCCTTACGAGGTCATCAACCAGCTCAACCAGGACATTCCAAATGCATGAACTTTCCTCACTTGCGTGAACTTCTACACAAGACTCCATCCTCATCTTTTTTTGCAGAATAAACCTAACAACGATTAATAATTAAGTTAGGTTGTGTTCTACGGAGCTCAAGCCTGCTAGGAAGGTCAAGAAGGGTTCCACTTGAACAGCTAGAAGAGCCAGTTCTTTGTGAGACTAAAGAATTCTAAATAGGGTTCAGAAACATGACAACTTTTAACCTGTACTTTTCTGAAGGATTTGCGAAAATAGAGACTCATCTTTTCCTGTAAATTTCTGTAATTTTTTGAAAATTTAAAATTAAGTATTTTTAGATTGTTATACCTCGAAAAGGGTTTCCCATTAATTTTATATTAATTTGACTTGACGGTTTGGTTTTTATCCAAAAATGTGGCTAGAAAGAACTAGTGAATCGTTGGCTGGCTACGTTATACATATAGTAATAGCTATAAGACATAAACTTGTGAAGAGTATTTTAGCTTCGATGCAGGCGAAATGAATGATTTTGTTTGGTTTTTTGTGTTTACAAAAGATCTTGTCTTCAAGTTGACCTAAATTTATGGATATTTTCCATTTTCTCAAAAAATTCGTTTTTTTTTTTTTTTTTTTTTTTTTTTTAGAAAATTCAGTTTGCTTTCGCTCACACATAATTACCCATTCAAGTGTTGATATCATCAGGCATACCGCTAGCCATCTATTATGCAGTTTTATACAAGTTTGTATTTATTTATTTCCCCTTATCTGCTTGAAGTACACACCGCCAGCAACCCTTGGGGTGGCTTGCGCAAACCGCTCACGTGCCAAAATAACTGTATGCGCAAGCAATATGCGATTATTCAGCATACAAAACGGCTTCCCGGCTTAAGCTTCCAATGTTTCACAAACACAATAGTTTTTGTTGTTGTAGCCTTATCTTTACATTTCTTTGTTTTTATTATTATTTTTGAGTTTTTTGATGCAACTCTTAAACTTTCACAATCCCCACGCGTGCCGAGGACCAAGTTTCCTTTGGCATTCCGGTGTGTGTTCATAAGTGTAAATTAGTGAACGGAGATAGTGAGCGGTTTTGTGTATTTGTATATGTGCGTCTGATATCTTATTGTTGCGTTACATGGTTGGCATGCCGATGCGCTGCACACACGCACATAGCCAAAGGCACTCACTTTGTACACACACTCATATACATGTTCTGTAGGGCAATGCAATACTCATACACCATGACGTTGCCATTACTTCCTTTTTCGCCCTTTAAATCTGTGCGCTTACATTCATTTGTATGCATTTGTGTGCGTGTATGTGTGTTGGTGCGCAGTGTTGATGTGCTGCAATGAGTTGAGATGAATTGCTGTGAGCGCATGTTTTGAATTTTACAGATTTTCACACTTTTCCTTTCCTTCACGCTGCTTTCATACCACTTCCATTAGCAAGGCGAGGCACGTGTTTGACGTTGCTTATTTTAGATTTTAGATTTTAGTTTGCCTTTGCATTTGATTTTGATTTGTACACTCGACATTCTTCGATGCATGCCAGCAGACAATTTTGTGCTTTGTTTTTTGCGCCAACTTTTCGCTGCGATGTTCTCGCACTTTACTTGCTGCATTTTTGTTGGATTGCATGCGCAGAGATTTCGTCATTATGCGCTTGCAGGTCTGAAAGAATCGTATGAATTAGTCTCTCTAAAATATTTGGAGCGTGAGGATTAGCAATTCGCGGAGTCGATTGGAGAAAGTTCTCAGTATTAGCAATTTGACATTCGTAGCTGTCTGGCACTGGATTGATCTTGAAATACTTATTTCTCATTATTCGTCTTTAAGGATAAACTGAATTTAATATAATATAATAATTATCTTCTAAGAGTTGCTACGGTCAAAAAAAAAAAAAAAATTGCGCCTAATTTCTTCAAACTTCAAAGTGTAGAGAGAGTTATAGAGACACAATGAGTAAGTGAGTAGCGTTGTAAAGTCTGTTCTATACACATCTTCATTTGATGAGATTTGAACCGGACAGACAAAATAAAACTAAATTTTTACCTACTTCAGTAAAAGCCTTTATTATCGCATAAAAGAGTCTCCAAAGCAAGCATGTCAATTCCTAGTTTCATAGCAATAACCAAAACAATAATCAAAACATTAACCAAAGCAATAACCAAAACATTAGAATGTTTTAATGTCAATCAGTAAAATATGTTGAGATATTCTGCTATATATGTACCTGATGCCGACATGGCGGTTTTTAAGCACTCTTTCCGTATAAAACACTTGCATTCTGTCAGTTTTAATGGAATTTGGGTAACTTAAACTTACCAGAGAGACTGAATAATATGCTTTCTATGAGACAACTTCTCTAGAAATTAAATACTTATGTGTTGTGGTTAGACCTAGTCTAAAAATATATCTTATGTCAGTGTTGATAAGGTACATTTTAAGGTTCCATTTGAAGTAGAAGAAAGTTCTGTATCATTCATAGTATATTGAGTGCCATAATTCAAGCAAAACGAGTTTAAAATTGCACTATATGCTCTTTGAACTCCTTCCGAATATACCAGATTCTCCGGTTTCGGCGCAAGCGACTCTTTTAACAGTAAATCTCCTTTGGAATATACTAAATTCTCTGGTTTTGGCTCCCGCTAATCTTTTAATCTCAAAAAATTGCCCTCTGGAATCAAATTAAATATTAAGTTCTTAATTTAGGATACCAATTTTCTGATATGTTTGGTACAAATTCTTACTAATTTTTAAGGATAGATTAAGCTAGGTTGTAGAGCTGAGCCTCGCTACAAATCCCAGTTGTACATATAACTGTGACGTTTCTTTCTTAGATGTGGATCAGCAGAGCATGTATCATGAGCTTACCGCAAGCTTGTTAAAACGATAAATATCAATTCTAGCGACTTCATTAGCTTCGAGATGTTTCAATCTTATTCTAGCAAAAGCTAAACAGTTGAGAAGCAAGCTCCTTGATGAATTCACCCCACCATCCTCTCTATACAGCTTTTGTAATTAGCCAAAGGTATGTAGCTTCACTGGAACTGACCTTATTGGCCGTGTGAGATCTATCATTGCGGCGAGGTGAGCTTGTCGAGCTATCGAGAAGTTCATAAAACCAACACTAGGGCTCAAATGGACAACTTAGTACCAAGTCGTTCCTAAATCGAGGCATTGCTGGAAAAGATGCTCTCCCTAGCTCGCTTATCAGTTTTGCACTTCTTAGCGATTCTGCTGTGGTCAGCCACCCCAAAAAATCGGATAACAAAGATGCATGATGCGACTGAAGTTGTCAGACCCTCCTAGATTGGTCTTAAGCGCACTGTTAGTGAGTGGCTAAGGATACTGTTAATGAATAGTTCTAGATGGAAAACTTCTCCTCTCACCTTTGCCAAGCCTCGCCATTTATCTTCAGAGTCTTGAAATTTACCAAATTAAAATTTAATTTTCCTGAGTGCAAATCTTCAACTGACCAAATATTTATTATTAAAATTAATTCTAGCAAACCCACAAAAGTTGCATTTTTAAGCACATTTTTAAGACATTAAACATATGATTAAACATTAACTACCGAACACAAACTACCACAAACAGCCGATCCAAATATAGTAGCATCTGTATAGCTTTCTATTAAACTGTACTCACACACATAAGCACACATTTATATTTGTGTTAGTATGCAAATTCATTTCAGTTTGCGAATTTGTGTTTGCGCTGGACATTAGCGTAAAAAATTCAGTTGGAGCCGCGCATGGTTGATTGAGCAATGTTTCATCTCGCTTGACATTCAGCCTCGCAAACACACACACACACACACATATGCGCTTTCATGCATATAGATGACCCAATGGCCGATGGGGCTGTTCACATGGATGCACTGCGGCATATATCCAGCCCAGGCACACAAAAACAACTACACTTATGCAAATAATCCATCAAACAGCAGCGCAGCCTAATGCCAGCGAACGGGAAAATGATAAATTACGAAGCTCGCGTCGAAAGTGGTCTACGGCAGCGCGAGTAATTATGCAGAAATGAGTTGGTAAATGGCGGCCACGCGAATATGCTTCTGCACTGATCGATAACTAAATTCAATTTCAGATAGTTTGCACTGTGTTTAACTTTCGGCGATTATTATACGCTTGCAACATGTTGCTGCAGAGTGCAATAGTTTTGTTCAACTAACGGTTGTTTGTAACATTTAAAACTAAGCCAGATAGATATAGACATAGCATATAAATGATCAGGATGACAAACGGCGTTGAAATCCAGATGACTGTCTATCTGTCCATCTGACCGTGTAAGCTCTAACTGTTTTTGTTTTTTTATAGTAGGAGGAAGCATTGAAAGCCGGAGTGCGAAATTTTAATCCGCTAAACCTTACCTACTCCCAACTTATATTCCTCCACAGAACCACCGGATTAAGTATAGCATAGGGGAGAGAAAGACTTTAAGTCTCATCTATCGTACGGACTGACTGACGCCTAATATACTGCATATGCCTCAGTTTTGTTATAATTAGAGCTGACACTTCGCTGACAGCCAATTGAAGTTTTTAACTTTTCCCTTACATTTGAAAAACGAGGGCATTGAAAAAATAAGTCCTCAGAGTCTTCTATACATTCTGTATATATCGGCCAATACGGACTAAGGTCGTGATGGGATCGGATAGCTTCTAAAGCATGCATGTCAACTCAGTATATATGTTAGGTTGAAGTCTAGAAGTCTAGAAGAAGTCTAAGTCCATGTTGTATCTATCTACGAATAGATGTCCGGGACCGTGATGCTGTTATTTTTTTCCATTTTTTTATGCCTGCAGATGGCTCTGATAGCTGGTCCAATCGCGCGAGTTCGTCTCCTTGGATGTCAATGAATGGTATACTAGCTAGAACTTGTGCAGCGTCGCTTGATATCGTCCGGAAATTACTTTTTACTCGTATAGCAGTGAGCCCATGTACAGCGTTTATTTGTTTTGCATATTCATTTACATCTAGTTCCTGTATCCATATTGGTGCTGAGTACAATATAACGGAACTTAATGCATTTGCTATTAAATCTCTTCGGTTCGAACTCACGCAGTTACTATAGGTTATCATTCTTGATAGAGCATTATATACTTTCCTTGCTTTACCCGAAATTTCCCTAAAGTTTAATTTGCCAATATTACTCCCAGATAATGCCTCTTTTCTGTAACTTGAGTAAAAATTGAGATATCGCAAAGAAATGTTATGCGAATGAATTGAGAGAAGTTTTTGAAGACAGAATTACCAAGAACCCGCATAAGTAACATCGTTGTCGAGCTTAACCGCTGAATTTTTTGGGGCCATTTGAACATGTTTCTAAAGAAAAAGCGATTGTAGCCACTGCAACGAAAAAAGTTGTTTTGAGAAAAAAACTCGTTTAAAATGTTTAAGTTTTATTTGTTACAGTTGTCCTCAAACCCGTTCCAGTTATCATGACACCAAAACGTCCATAATTTCAACAATAATTGGAATTTTGAAAAATTCTTTAAGGCAGTAAGTTTTGAATGTCTAAATTATTGAATTGCGAACAAACATTTTAAATGTTTTCAGTTTCTAAGCCTAGACTTATAATCGAAAAAAGACTCTCATTTTCAATCGCAAATTGTCAGTTTAAAATATGTGTTTTTCTTTTAAATTTTTTTACACTTTTTCATCGCTGAAATTTCTACTCACTGATGGTGCTAGAAATTGGTATTGTTATGCTAAGTTTTCTTAGCATATTCTAAAAAACACTAAATGATTTCGTGAAAGCCTCAATAATAAAATACAATGGGGTTGAAGTGTTTGTGTGTTGTTCCCGTAATCATAGGGACATCATAAAAAATAAACTCTCATTGCAATTGAATCGACGCATTACTTACCCTTCACTAACTGAACCGATAACTATGCATACATAAAAATGCTTGCAACAGCAACAGCATCCACATCGGATGACTTGTAACACATGAAAGAGTTTTTGTTCAGGCTGCAAAAGCACTGATAAAGAGCTTAAACTGGCAGGGCTTCAATGGCAATATGAGCATAAAAGTGCATGCTATTACAGCAACAATAAGCAAAGTTACGCACACCTGATACATAGTATATTTGTAACTTTATAATGCTTGAAGATATGCATGATTGGCTGCGTGTATTTACCATCTATAACATAATACCTGGCACATAATACATATGCAAATTTTACGCACACAAATGACGAGACATATGCTTCCATTGCAGGTGCAAATATACACAAACACGCACATATACATAGCGATATTTGCGTTTGCCTGCATAGAAAAACACAATTAATATTATCTCAACTCAGCAGTGCAGCCGGATAATACAAAGTTTGCCAGGCATTTTGACTGACGTTTGCCAAAGTGCGTGAGCGACAGCAGACAGCACAATTATCAATGCAATAACAACACACACACGCTTAAATAACTGTATTTATATATATGTGCGTGTATTTGTATGTGTTTGTCTCGCATATCTGCCGCATTATTGCATTCTCGTGTTTGTTGTTGCACATTGGCAATTCTCTTTCGTACGTGCCCGATCCATGCGATCCCTCAATCGTTTCAGCTTAGTTCACTTGCCTGCCAACTCGATGTGAGCGTGTCAATCGCATATGTACTGTAAGCTTGCGATGCCGTTTGAATTAACAAAATATTTTATTTTAAGGTATTAAATAGTAATGTCATACGCAGACGGGTGCCTACAATGCGTTGCTTGTGTGTGGCAAGCGCGTAATGAGAAAGGTTTTGGGGTTATACAAAGAGAAAAGAGATTTAAGAATAAGAAAAAAATCTTAAGTTGGGCTGTAACGAAGTTGTTGTGGACTTTATAGAGGCATTTCATAAAAATATGCTATAATTTTTATCAGTCAGTTTGTGTGACAGCTATATGCTACATTGGTCCGATCTGAACAATATTTTTGGAGATGGTAGCATTGCCTTAAATAATAATCTGTACCAAGTTTCGGAAAGTTATCTCGTCAAATGTCGAAGTTTTTCATACAAGGAGTTTTTTTGAGCGATCAGTTTGTATGGCAGCTATTTGCTATAGTGGTCCGATCTGAACAATATTTGGAGATGGTAGCATTGCCTTAAATAATAATCTGTACCAAGTTTCGGAAAGTTATCTCGTCATATGTCGAAGTTTTTCATACAAGGAGTTTTTTTGAGCGATCAGTTTGTATGGCAGCTATACGCTATAGTGGTCCGATCGCAACATTTTCTTCGGATATTCTTAGGTTGTCTTGAAGAATAATCTATCCCAAATTTCGTGAAGATATCTCATCAAATAAAAAAGTTTTCCTTACAAGAACTTGATTTTCATCGCTCAGTTTGTCTGACAGATATAACATATAGTGGTTAGATATCGGAGATTCCAACGAACAAGCGACTTCTTGTAGAGAAATGAAGTTCCTTCGTCTTTGTGTATTCAGAAAATTTGCAGAAAAGTGAGGTATTCTTACGACATGTGTTTTTTTATCTAAAAGCCACTAGTTATGTGGCAGCGGTTCTCCAGCGTATGACATGTCTCAAATTGCGGCCCAAGCACCGCCATATTTTACCACTACCCGCTCGCTTGCCATGACAACAGCTTAGCAGCACAAACAAACAATTTCACACACCATCACATCTCTATTCACCGCAGTTGTTCTGCCCCTTTCTACTTTTCAACGCATTGCGAAATGACCAACGAATGTGTATTAAACCGTTATAGTGGCAAATGCTAAGCCCAACACAACTAACACATATAACAAAGTGCATATGCGTTTATAAACACCCACACAAGTACATTAGCGTATGCGTGTGTATGTGTGACGCTAATTATTGTAATGCGCCTAAATGTATGCTATCGCTGTGATGCGTGGGCAGTCTCTTTGTTTGCTTATCTAATTTGTTTGATTTACTTGTATGCATTTGCCTTATGCGCTGCGAATGTAGTTGCTAAGCGCGTATGCGTTGTCAAATTTGCTTTGTTTAAGCTGCTGACATGCGCCGCGCACTCGACGCCATTAAAAATAAACAAAAGCTGGGATTTGTTCCGAAATTGAAATTTCAACTGTCGCTTTTATGTGAAATGCAGTTTGAGTGTGTGAGTTAAAGCAGATTTTGGCTTCCTAAATACTTTAGATTTATTATTTAATCTTTGCTACATACCATAATGAATGTAAAATAATAACACTGACTGTCAATGGTTCGTATAAAGGGCGATCCATTTCGAGGTGCCCTAATTAAAAAAATTACTCGGATCAGCCGTTATATATATATTTTATAGTGTCTTCAACTTTTTTCAGCGTGTAACAAACATTCTGACATTGAAATAGAGTTCGTGATGGGAGTAGAAGCCAGAATCGGCGAACTGGCTGCCTATGTACTGAGAAATTACCAGACATGAACAGGTTAGTTTGCTGGTGGTCACCTTTTGTGAGGCTGGTGGTAAACGTCCAATATGAACTGGTTTGTCGCAGCATGCCGCACTCTACTTATATTTAGCCCAAGAGTTTCCCCAAAGACATACCAGTTCGTAGTTCTAGGGATACGAATCGGAGGTCGGACTTTCAAATTCAGTGCAAATCGTATGGCCCTGTGATCTGACATTGAGTTTATGTCAAGGACCTCAAGGTCCGCCCTCATTCCCCATGCTTACAGTACTATTGATTATAAACTCCAGAAGAAACTCACTGAATGAGTGGGTTTGTCGTCCTCTAGCATCTGTCGTTCCTAGATGTCTTTCTCCGCCGAATCCCAACGTTTCCAGCAACTCCCCTTCAAGTCGACGTACTGCTGTCCTCGTTTTGATACCTTATTCATTCAAGTGCGAGCTCGTAGAATTTTCTTACGCCCCTAGGAAGAAATACCGTCATGCTGTACGTAGGCGCCATCCTTTCACCCCTCTTCGCGCATAAGACTGTGCCTATCTATCCTTTTAGCTTCGGTGCGATCTTCGCTAGCGAGGTTGCGGACGTTTCGTCCTTACAGTCAACTAGGAGCAGACCTGACCAGAAATAGGTGTCATGGAATGATCCTGTGTACCCGAATCCCTTATATATATATCTCATCCATAATGCTATCCTGCAACGAAGTAAGCTCCTCTGACCCCCAAACTTCCGCCGAGTAGTTGTGGGTCAGTACCACCATCCGTACGCCTTTTTAGACCTACGAATATTTGTGTTGCCCCGCCCTCACCGGAGGAGGATTTGGGGCGGAGCGTTATCCTCCGACCAACTTTGGTAGATTTCCCTTTAGTCTTTCAGAATTCGGAGGTTTTTGGGGTATTATCTGTCTCTTCTTCCGCTTCGTGGTTTGTCTGGTTGCTTTTGGAAGTATAGCCCTTTCGGTGTCTCGCTTCTCTGACGGAGCTGCGTTAACCAGATAGCGGCTCCGATTCTCGCGTCTACCAGCGGACGCGGAGTTAGCTTCTGCGCATCTCTTAGTAGCTTGAGATGGGTCGCTGCCTCTGATTCTGCTTAGAGAGAGCTTATTTGCTGGCTCTGACGAATTTCAGTCCCGGAAGTGCCTCATGTACCATTTAAGAATGCCCCGCCTACGAGGATCAGGGCCACCGGGACATTCAGCTTCTGATATGGGGGGTGGCATTTTCCCGATCCGCTTCCTCTTCTTTTACCACTCACTTTTGTCTTTTTTAGAAGTGCTCGCTCCGTACAGCTGACCCTGGTCGAAAAGCCTTCTTTTCAGTGTCACTACAGGAGGGCACATCATCTTCGTCCCGTGATTGCTCTTCGAAGAGTGCGTGCTTATTCGGCTGAAGAGTGTCCAGGGACTTGCACCTAGCTCCTGAGCAGCTTATACCTGAAAACGCCAAGTTGCAGTAATTTGTTGTTTTTTGCAGTTGTCACTCCATCTGTTTTTCACGACCATCACGTCGGCTAAGTGAGCCTCCTGATCTACCCTTTAAAAAGACAACACAAGAGTTCGTGGCGTTGGAGCCCTTTGAATGGCTATTTAGGAAGTAAGGCAACCGTTACTTCCTAAGGCGGCCCGGTGTTGGCAAGACTTTTTTTAGAATACTTCCTGGCTGCAAATCATCAAATGAGCACGGAAGTCGCTTAACAAAGTAGAGCGTACAACACCACTCGCACCGGTTGGGAACATCAGAGTATTCCTTGCGACCTGTTTATACTTCTTTTCTTATTTCTGCAAACAGTCACAAACAACTGCTAATTTAAATACAAAAACGCACTTTTTAAATGAATGAATAATTGAAAAACACAAAGTTAGTCGTGGACAACTCACTTTTCTCCGGTGAAGAAAAATTAAATGAACTTTGAAATTAACTGCAAGCAAATGCAACAGAGTTTGCTACCCTCGAAGATAGAGTCAATATGTAAACGCATATAAAAACACCTTTATATAATATAATCTTTGCTGTGCACTGAAGTTATCTTCCTGTCTTGCGCACACACCCACACGCTATCTGGCGCAAGTGAAGAAGTTGCCTTACAAATGGCTGCTTAATTTTTTCCAACTGATTAATGATGCTAATGAGTCAAATGAGCTTGAAGTCGTCTTACGCCAGTTAAGGTACTAACCTCGAACCTGAAGGCAACAAGTAGCCCAACCTGGCGCCCCTTACTCAGCCTCATTAATTCACCCTTACACACATATATAATGGTAGTGGAAGGACTGCCCGACTGACTGTGTAGTCTGGCATTCTGTTGTTTGTTGTTGCTTCTGTTAAGTTGTCTGCTGCTGGTGTGTAATTAGGCATACTTTTTGCAGTCTTGTCATTTCATTACCATTACGCTTCATTGGCTTCGAGCACGGGAGTCAAGGCAGCTAAATATGTTTGTAGTGTGCTCCGTACTGGGAGACTCGGCTACGTTTTTTTTGTTGTTCGACCACTCATATGCCCTCCTTGTTAGTTTGCCAGTGCCCTGATTCAGGTTCTATGCAAATATTAAATGCTAGGGCTTCTTGTTCCACTTTGACTTCTATTGCGCAGGCATTGTTGTAATGAATGCGCCAATCAGGCAGGCACTAACACCAAGGCATAAGAAAGTCACATTTAGCTCATCAGCTTTTTGCTCTCCAATGAATTTTAATTCGAGCAGGTGTTTGTAATTAAACGGAAACTTTAGCTAATGAATTCCTTCTCATTTGTCATCAATTTTATGAAGTTGCCGCCGCTGAAAAAATACATATTTCTTAAATTGAAAGAGTAAATTGAATACCCAGTGAGCTCTTATAGTTTAAATATCGTTGGGTTTGTTTGATTTCAATGTTTGATTTATTACAAGGTTGATATTTTGACAGAAGAAAGGAAGGTAAGCCGACGCAAGGACGAAGTCAGAACATTACTTGTCCTTCACTTGCATCGCTACTAGATCCTGCGATAGAAACTCTGAAATCCAAAAGACATCGGAATCGTTTCTTATGGCTACAAAAGAATGAGGTCTCCCAAATTACCTTACTTTTACTCGAATTGAGCCCTTACCTCTCCTCTGAAGATCCATAGTTTCTCGATCAGTAGGATACCCAGGTTATCCGATTCGAATCCACACCTGTGCAACTTCTATGAGGGCGCTGGAGGTCACATGATTGTTTTTACGAGTATGAGTGAAAAGTCTTCGTCCCCATTTGTCCTCACCATCCTCCGTACAAGAGCTCGTGTGTGGAGGGTGCTACCTTTTCCCGCTCGCCAGGAGACATATTTCGTCCTCCTTCTATGAAAGTGGCAGTAGCAACCTGCTCGACTGTCTTGATGCCGGAATAAGTGGGTTTCCGTCCACTAGCATCTGTTGTTCCTCGGTTGTTTTCTCCGCCAACATTTTAAGCTTCCAGGGGCTCATAACTAAGTATGCTGGATAAATTTGTTAGATTCATCATCAATGATGATGTTGACCACCCACCATCATCAAAGCTGCTCCCGGCTATCCTTCAAGCCGAAGTACTGATGGCTTCGTTTTGGTTCCTGATTAAACCAATTGTGTACTCGTGGGTTTTTCCTGGACTCCTGTTAAGAAATACTGTCATGGTGTGCATAGTCTGGCACCTGCAGGGTAGACCATTATATCTTTCTGCCTTAAGAAATA
The DNA here is from genome assembly GCA_037783105.1 of Bactrocera zonata. Taxonomy (NCBI): domain Eukaryota; kingdom Metazoa; phylum Arthropoda; class Insecta; order Diptera; family Tephritidae; genus Bactrocera; species Bactrocera zonata. The sequence continues at coordinate 270,929 of JBAWJQ010001142.1, read as the reverse complement.
TTATACGAGTACAATGCATCTAACATATATTAGCAGGCACTGAAAAAGTTAGACTCGCTAAACAGGAAACCGCTGAGCACTGAATGAAAGTGTCCATATAACTCACAAAGCCATGTCGGTAGGTGTCTTGCTGCAAATATCGTTTTTGTAATCAAGAATTTTAAAATTTAGTTGAAGTTATGAGAATTAAAGTTGTCCATCGAACTACTCAGATAGTCAACATTAAATTCCCTTAACTTCTTTAAATTTTCTTAGTGTTCAAGCCTGCGAGACATGTATTGGCGTTGAGCGAAGTTGCTGAATGAGAAGCGCTTTTTGATGATGGATAGCCGCTTAGGGGAAAGATTGAAAGAGTCGTGAGGTCTCGAGGTTAAGGCTTCCAGATCTCCGCAGAGTTTTCCAAATGGAATTGGGTTTCCTCAAGATAGAAATAGGTGAAATAAGGTGATAGGTATTCTTTTTTAGAGAAGTAAACATTCACTGCAATATTAGAGTGCTTTTCGTATGGCGAAGTCGTTGGAAGAGGAGCGCAATGTGCTTTTTCGTGATGTATCGAAGTTCAAGGGAAAGGTTGCGATAATCGAGAATCAACTTTAGTTTTAGGTCTCTAGACACCCGCAGAGCCTTCCAGGCAAAATTGGTTTTCAGGAAGGTAGAATTTGGTGTTATTGCAGTTTTTTCAGACACATCATTCACTACAATAGTAGAACAGTATCTCTGGCCTTGAGTTCATTAACTGTAAGACTAGTCAATGTGGCATGGTGCGAGGCTATTGTGCCTGTAAAAGAAATCATTTTAGTCTCAATGGTATCTGACTCAAAACGAAACGAGGTATCGATGTTTTCATCATCTTTGAAACTACTCTGCTAGGCTGCGGAAAGCTCGAAGAGGGTTAGTCTAACCTAATGTAGATCGTAAAGATTTTGTTATAAGATCATTCTTATCTTGTAGTGCTTAAAATCTGCGAGTTGCCTAAGTTGTCGGGAACAAGCCGAAGTGAATATTCTCGGCACTTCGTTCTATACTGTCCAGATTTTATAAGATTGAAAATGAAAGAGTTTGCATCTCATGCAAATAGTAGTTTTTTTATAGGATCAAGTGGTACTGTTAAGACATGACGATTTTTGATTTACTTTAAGGAGTTTTTGAAAACCCAAAACACATGGAACATGCAAGTGTAGTTTCAAAATCTCCGTCGCGAGGATCAGCATTAGAACCTGATCTAACTTAAAGCTTACAAATATTGATAAACGTCTTACATATGTACGACGTGTGTTCAAAAAGTATCGCGAATCGTAACTGACAGTTTTCTTCGATTGCAGGGGCGTGGTGAATCATGTGTTCTTGCCACAGGAAGGAACGGTCCATAAAGAATATTACCTGCAAGTTATGCGCAATTTGTGCGAAGCAATCCGCCAGAAACGCCCGGATTTGTGGAAGAACAAAAATTGGTTTTTGCACCACGATAATGCCCCTGCCCACACACTTCGTTGCTTGTGCGCGACTTTTTGGCCAAAAACAACACACTAATGATGCCGCAGCCACTGTATTCCCCAGATTTGGCCCCCTGTGACTTTTTCTTGTTCCCTAAACTGAAGAGGACCATGAAAGGACGACGTTACGCTTCTCTTGACGAGATAAAGACGGCATCGGAGGAGGAGCTGAAGAAGATAAAAAAAAAATGATTTTTTGAAGTGCTTCGAAGATTGGAAAAACCGTTGGCACAAGTGTATAATATCTCATGGGGATTACTTTGAAGGGGACAAAATATATATTCATGAATAAATAAATAATTTTTGAAAAAACACAAAATTCGCGATACTTTTTGAACACACCTCGTACATACCCATCCAGGAAAGGGACAGAAACGTTTTACGACCACGTTTTTGGCGCGATGTTTTTATTACCGAAAAGGAAATCTCAGAGTGTCAGAAACCCTATAAAGTATATATATACATGATCCACGTGACAGCCTAAGTCAATTTACCAATGTTAATTTTCGGCATATTTTCATCAATTTTGGCATGAGGTATTGTCCAAGATCGAGTTACGATAGCATTTAGTTGCCATACAAACTGGCCGAGCATTTTTCTTGCTGTTATCTCTCGGCTGGTTAAAAATACAATTTTGAGTAAATAAACTTAGTGATTTTTCTAGATTGACTCACTAGGTGAAACTAAGATATTATGTACGCTAAAATGACAACAACTTCTTCCATCTTATGTCCCTAAGTCACATCTTTGTCCGTACTATCGAAATAACAACAAAAGCCACACATTTCCATCACATTTAATAAACGCATCCGTCAAACCGCCAAACGCTTACAAACACAACAAATATAAGAGGAAAGTGTAAATATATTTGGGACAATTCGTCGTCTCCGACTTGCGTCAACGGAAGCACTAAACTACTCGACTTAACCTCATTAATTTGCATAACACGAAATGGAAATTTCCTGCACGTGATTACGAACACAATTTAATGAACTTGTCAGTGCGTTAAATGGCCGAAAGACGCAAAAAGGTGCGGAAGACAGACGCGCCAATTTGTCACATTGGCATTTTGCGAACGGGTTAAACGCCTACGACCACTTACGGTACTTGTATTTGACTATTGTTGGTGCTAAAACTAAAGCGGCGTCTTCACGCTCGTACGCGTGACGGAGCAAGCTAACAATGTAATGCTAGTAAACAGTAGCTGTAGTTGTTGTTGTAAGCAATTATGTTGACATATACCTGCTGATTAAATTTAATCATATTTTGTTGGCGCAGGACGAGACTCTGAGAGTACGAGAAAGTGTGGAACAAAGCAATTGAGGAAGCATAACTTTAGGCGCGTGACACAAAAGTTGCGGATGTAGATCTAAGTAGGCACGCCTGAAATTATAGCTGCAATGTTGAGGAAAAATTGTTAATAGATTGAAGACTAAGCTTACGAAAATATTATTAGTGAAAGCTTTTGTCAGAAAAGGTGGCATGAAATAAGAAAATTATCACATAACCTCAAAATATTTTCTAACGAAATTTTGCAGATTCTTTCCCCTCGGTATGCAACTGTTGAAATGCGTTTAAATTGGCAATTTGCAGGCTAATCAATGCTGCTTGTTCGCTCAAAAGTACAGCGCACTAAACGCCGTCATGCCTTTGGGATATGTGAGCCAACACACACACACAGATATACGACCCAACCACACATCAGCTGGTGCATTGCTGAGCTGTGCTCAATCGCGTCTCGTTAATGACTTTATAAGAAGTTTTCGTACATGTCCACGTGCGCGAACGACACGAAAACTCCGCAGCTCACCTTTGGGCTTACATCAGTCGCACGTCGCTCAGCGCTCGTTGCTCGCCGCTCAAACCAGCAGACAAATCGTACAAGATGTTATCTGCAAAGTGCTGGGCAAGTTTAATGCGCTATTTGTAGGCATGAGTGTTTGGACCACGGTAACGTGTGTTAACAAGCGTGGCGCTGCGTGTGTGTGCAGACTGGCGCGTGTCTGCTGTACGTCACGCTCCCACTATATGTCTCATTTTCTCTGCGATTTAAGTATTTCCGATGCGTAATATGTTTTGCAGTGGGAGAGTCTGCCATCGCGACTGAATGAGCGCTTTCAATGTCTTTATGATGAACTAATGAGACTTTGGCTGATAGTTTTGTGTCGTTGGAGAGGGCTATCGAAGGGGCTTTATGTATTTATAGCACTTGAAAGTTATTGTTGATAGATTTCTGAATCAATTTTATCAATCAGCATGGGTTAACTGAAGTGATTTAGGAAATTAGTCCACTTGAGGTAGTCACTTACATTGTTTATGCGTATGAGTAACATTTCCTGAACAAATATTGATTGAAATATTTTTTGTAATATATTTTGGCTTTTATTTCAACAGAAAGCAAAAAAATATTAAATTGTTTTAGTACCTAATTAGTAACATATATGAAGATCTAACAAAAAGTTGATATAAATGCGATCGATGTACTAAATAAAGACAGTTTTGTGGTTGCTTTGATCAGTACTCTTTAAGCACGTGCCATATATTGCCTCAAAAGAAGCTTGTTGCAATCGACAATTCCAGTTTTTTGCCAACAGTGTCAAGGCTTCTATAAAAATACAATTCAAAATGGCAATAAATTGGAAAAATATTCAAGAGGGGGTGCACCTAACAAAACTTGCATAGCATCAGTTGGTATACACAGACAAACAGACAAGCATCATACAACAGTGTATGAAAAAGATTTTTTGTTATTCCAAGACCGTCGTGGTTGTTTCCCACCATACAGCGGGTGCTATTACTAGCACAAGCCACGTTATATGGTGTGAACACCACGACGCCAGAGACCCCAATCACACCACAAAACGCGTCGTACTTTGAATACGGTTGCCTGCAGTGTGAGGTGATGTTTTCTTTCTTACGACTCCGGCAGATCCTCTACACCTGATCCAAGGGGTTGTTCCTATACTCGCTATCAAAACTCCTCCAATTTTTTTCTCCTTCACCGCACAACTAAATTCATATCTAAGCTGGGACGAGCTGTCAGAATAAGACCGTCGGACGCGTGGAAGCTTTCGTCTCAATCGCCTGATAGTTCTTCTCCTGAAGGTTAACTCTCGGATCCACCACTTGAATTTCCTAACCACTTTCGCACTAACGTCCATTCTCCTCTACCTCATAAAGTCGAGCAATTTGTTCGTCCTTCCCCAAGCGGAGAGTCAATATTGCTAGTAGTACGCCATCGCAATGGATTCACATACCGTGAGCGGAGGACTTGAAGAACCACATCGAGGACGAACGTTGCATTCAGCCTTAGGTTAAATGCGCTTCTACTCGAAAATAGTTGTAGCTTATCCATGTAGCCCAGGTAGTACTCAAGGTCAATATAATGCGCTGAACAGCGCCACAAATAATAATTGCTTTTTGCACATATTGTTCCAATTGGTCGGGTAGAAGGGACACCTTTTCCACCTTGCTCGGATTCGAGGCCGCTCTAAAACCTCTGCCGTGCTGTGGCTCCGGCGCCCAGCCGCAATCCGATTCACACTGAACTGAATTTTTCAATCCCACCTGACTTTACGTCTAAACTACAGCCACCATGAATCTCCCCAAAGGGCTAAACCCAGATGAGCAGACTCCAAGGACTAACTGCTCCCCGTGATACCAGACATAAGTCTCCGGTCAGCTCTTGTAGCTTCTGCTTCTACCAGTTGAGCACCTAACAATCTCAATAACTGGCGACATTTGTCGCTTGAACTTCAAATGTCTTTTCATTAGAAGGAATTTCATTTAAAGTCTATAATATCATTTCAAGCTGAGTATTATAGCAACAAATACTATGCCGAAGTTTCTAGGCAAGCCAAAAATACAGAAATAGTGCATATGGATTTTAGTCCCCTCTTACGTCAGGCATACTGTGGGAAAGTTGTAGCTCCTGGCCACTGGAGGATCATTTTATCAAAGTATATTTTATTGAATTTTTTTTTGAAGGTTTCATCCAGGGTGAAGGACAGCGTCACTACTTTAGTGGATAATTACTTTGAGGCGCCGGAAGAGAGCTATCTAAATTTTTTCTTTGTTATTTGTAGTCTATTCCTAAAAGACATTATGATACACTATTTTTTTGCCAATGCCCAACAATTGCCTCTTTCTAGACTGTCAAAAACTGCACGGCTAGTTTTAATGAAAAACAAGAAATGCGCTGTCGTGGGACACCAGGTAGGAACGAAGTTCCTTCGAATAATGTAGAATCGATACAATTTGCAAAAAAAATTGTGCTTAATTTTATTTTATGTAGGTTGTCCTGATTTTTCTCTCAAATTTCCCTGATTAGTTGTTATTTAAGTACAGATAAGTATTAAGAAAATTTAGTATTTTAAGAAATAATGAATTACGTAAAATAAAAAAAATAATTCAAATTATATCTAAATAAAAATTGGTAAATATTTTTTTGTTTTAAATTATCAATTGTTATTACAAATGATATAATAGAGCTATAATAGAGCTATTTTAAGCTTTTATTTGTAAAATAGCGTCAAGTTTGTTAGACCTGTGAATAATTTTACATTTTACATATTAGGTGACATCACCACTCTACCTCCTCTTTCTATCTTCCATTCTACTGTCAACTCTACTGTCGTCCTACTGCCGTTGGCAAATATAGGAAATATTCAAGTTAGCGGGAACGACAACTGTCGGCCTGCAGTCGTGTAGTCGTGCAACTGTCAAAATAACAGTGTCCATAAGAACGTCTGTATTTTAATATTTGGCAGATATAGTTTGCAGTCTGTTGCGCTCTATGTGTTCCGCACTTCACTCAAAACTAATTTGCATACACAATAATGTTACAGATTTTCATGCCTAATTATTTTGCAAAACCTAAAGGTAGGCTATAACTAGCGATCTTAAAGTCTTTTTCTTACGGGTTATTTCCTCAAAGCCTGCGCCAAAAAATATGCAACAATTCAACTCCCCATAAACGTATGTATTTAGTGCAGCATGGCCGGCATGTACACAAGACAACACAGCTGTCCATTTTGCATGTACACAATATCGTTGTGGCCATACTAGTACCTTTCACTTCAATGAAATTTTAATATTTTGTTCAAAGTGAAATTTTTTTTATGCAAAAAATAAGTAAAAATTGGTAAATATTTTTTTGTTTTAAATTATCAATTGTTATTACAAATGATATAATAGAGCTATAATAGAGCAAGACCTAAAAGTAGGCTATAACTAGCGATCTTACAGGTTATTTCTTACGGGTTATTTCTTACGGTTTTTACTATCACTTTTTTTTCAGTTAGCTCCCGCAGCAAAATCCCTTCTTCTGCAAGCCTGCCGTAAGGAACTTCGTTCCAAAAAAAAAATATTTTTATAACAAATTTTATATATTTGTATTATTTAAAATAAAGGAGAATACTAAATTAAAAACTGCTACAGAATCACTTCATGCAAACGCAAGTGAAACCAAATACTATTTCAGTTTCAACAAAAGTCAAATTCTATAAAATACATCAGTTGCATACTCAATTACTTTGGCTTGCTTTGTGAGCGGCACAGCCTTCCTACTCTAAAACTGAGCTGACAGAGATTTCAAGGATTTCTACATCGCACACACACGTATACATTGCTACAACAACTGAATCAAAGCAATAATCAAGCAACTGCATCATAAATTTAATTTTATATTAACTCGTGCAAAAATGCCATTGCCGAGTGACCTTAAGACGCAAGCATACCGGCATACAGCTATGCTTACACTCACATTATATTATATGCGATAGTGTAGCATTTTATTTCATTTTTTGTTGTTGTTGTTGTTGCTTTTTTTGTCATTGTTCAAGTGCACTACTGCGCTACTAATCCACTCAGCAAAGGCAGCCATTGTGCAGCAGCGAGAGTTAAGTAAGGATGCCATTCTCAACTCAACTGGGCAAATACACGTACACAAACACATGCATGCTTTATAATATATATATGTATATATATACATATACATAGATACAGTTTTGACCGAAATTCTAAAAAATATATAAATTTATATGCAACAATGCTGGCACACATTCCTTGTAGTTGTATTATATATAAGTATAAAAAGTGTAATCACACACATACTCTCACACACACATGCAAAGAGTGTTTTCTGATATTCGTAAGTGTATTTCATTTCGACAAGATTTGCTCGAGCACCAAGATGCATTACAATGTCAGAGTATAATCCTTGCCACCCATACGTTTGCGCTCTGCCAACTCGAGCGCAGACACGTACTGCACACACACACACTTACACTCATTCTCACATAAAATTTAACTACTAGAACAACAACTATGACACAACTACAGCTGTATTTCGTGATTTTTCACTGCAATTCTTTAGCTATTTTCTACCAAACACACACACATACAAACGCTGATAAGGTCACACAGCGGCACACACACACATAGACACGCACGTGCATGAAATTGTATTAAAGTATACATTTTCTTCTGCTTTTCCTCGCCTCTTTAGTACACATTATTTGAGTGTATTTGCGAGTAATTCATAGCAAAACTCTTAGATTGCATTACAATGGCAGTGGCCATTTCTTTTGTGAATTTTCTTCAATTCGAGCAACATGCGCAGCGACTGCGCAGCCAACAGTAGCGGCAGTGGCACTGCTTTTGGCCCAAGTGCATATAGAGAATGCCCGAGTGGCCGTGTATAATTCGCATTTCATATTTTCTTGCAATACATTTCGAGTGTCCTTGCGCAAAACGTAAGCTCTTTAGTTACATAGACACAACTTTTTTACTTCTTGACAATTTTTTTGTGATTTTATACCCTGCACGGTGTTATACTAAGTTTGCCACGAAGTTTTTTACATTTTTTAGGAAACGTGGGAGAACATATTGTGTAGTGGAAAAAGTCTTTTCGTATTTTGTCAATAGATGGTTCGCTCGCTTCCGTTCTGGAAATTTCGATGTGAAAGATGCACCTTGTTTTGGTCGACCTGTCGTTGAAAAAATCGATGAAATTATGTAAAAGATAGACCATGACCGTCATATAAGCAACCACGACATCGCTATTGAACTTAACATTCATCGTCAGACAAATTTAAAGCATTTCAAAAAGGCTGGCTACAAAAAGAAACTCGATGTTTGAGTACCACATGAATTGTCTGTGAAGAATTTAATAGACGATCTGCGATTCTTTGCTGAAACGAAATGAAATCGAACCATTTCTGAAGCGAATGGTAAGAAGAGATTAAAAGTCGATCAAATATATAATAACAATAATGTACCAAAAAGATCATGGTCCAAGCGTGGTGAAGCTCTTCAAATGGTCGCAAAGTCAGGATTGACGCCTCGAAAGTTTATGCTAAGTGTTTGGTGGGATTGGAAAGGAATCTTCTACGATGAGCTGCTCCAGCCTGGTCGAACGATTGACTCTACATTTTTCTGTCAACAACTGATGAGATTGAAGCAAACAATCGAAAAATACGGCCAGAACTGATAAACAGAAAGGGCTTCGTATTCCATCAGTACAACGTTAGACCACACACATCTTTGACGACTCGGCAAAAACTGGGAGAGCTTGGCTGGGAAGTTTTGAGGTATCCATCATATAGCTCTGACCTTGCGCCATCGGACTATCATTTGCTTCGGTCGATGCAGAACTCTCTCAATGGAATAAAGTTGGCTTCAAGAAAAGTGTGTGAAAAATCTTGTCGCAGTTCTCCCACCAGATGTTATACACTTTTACCAACGATTTTCCAGTTCACGAAACACTATTGATAAGCACATTTTGGGATGGCCTTCAGTTCCTTCAGCGAATTTTGTTTTATCTCTACGATCGACTAAAAAAGAGTTCAACGGAGCGGCAATTTCAGTTTGGGGAACAAGAACAAATCACACGGAGCCAAATCAGTTGAATGCGGTAGTTGATCGATGGTATCCATTAGGTTTCTGACTTTAAATTCGGTCACAATCGTGGCTCAATGCGAGAGTGCATTATCAGCGTGTAAAATCCATGAATAGTTCTTCCACAATTCCGTAGTTTTCGACGAATACTCTCACGAAAACGTCTCAATACGACAAAATAAAAATCCTTATTGACCGTCTGTGCCTCCGGAACAAATTTATGCTGCATCAAACCATGAATATGGAAAAAACTATCAGCATCACTTTGATTTTTGATTGGCTTTTGCGTGTTTTTTTTTATTTCGGCTCAGTTTTTCCCCTCCATTCCGATTATTCTTGACTTGTTTGCGTATCAAGCTCATAATCTCATATCTCGTGCAGTTATAATGCCTTCCATGAATGTGGGATCGGAATGCGTACTAGTAAGCATGTCGAAAGAAACCTGTTTACGGTAGTCTCTTGGAAAAAAGTTCAGCTATAAAGGAACAAGTCGAGTAAGAACGCGTTTCATATCCAAGATATTCACCAAAATCATTCGAACGCACTCGCGAGAGATGTCGAGCTCTTTTGCCATCTCTCCAACACTTGTCTGACGGTTTTCATGCACCATATTCTTCACTTTTTTAGTATTTTCATCAGTTGAAGAGGTTGAAGGTCCTCCAGAACGACACTTGTTTTCAACGAACTCTCGATCGTCTTTGAATGCTTTGTACCGCTCGTAGGCTTGTGATTTTGATATGAACTGAATCACCATAAACCTTTTCCAACATTTGCAACGGTTCCGCACACGAAATTTAGTTAGAAATACAAAATTTGAGACAATTTTTTTGTGAAATATTTTTATCTATTGTAGACATCGCAACGCACTACTGAGGTGTTCCGGCTCAAGGGGCTGCCGTAAACGAACTGGTTGACAGATCGCGCTCATATTTCGCATAGAAAATAGGCACGGTCCTAATAATCTAAAAAAAAATATATATTTTTGAAATATCATAGTTTAATTACAAATACCGGGTGCTTATTTGTCACAATGTATCTAACTGCCAAACAAACTGGATAATCAAATACAAGTTCTTGTATGGAAAACTTTTTTGTTTCGTTTGATATCTTCACAAAATTTGGCAGAGATTACATCTTAAGACAGCGCTATAATGACTGAAGAAATTGTTCAGATCAAAATACTATAATATATAGTATAGCTGCCATGCCAAGTTCTTGTAAGAAAACTTGAGCCTGTGAAGGGTATTATAGCATCGTTGGAACCGAACTTAAATTTTTCCTTCCCTTTTTAATTTTTGGCCCTAAACTCTTCTTAGATTCCTACTTATATAAACATACATATAACTTTTTTTTTACATTTCTATTCCTGTGCAACTTATGTGAAGTATTCAAGATAAATGGCAAACGTATGTCACGTACGGCTTGTGCAACAAGAACTGACATTTATAACAAAAGCGTACAACTACAGCAGCAACAACAATAATGGAGTAATATAAACATTTATTAAAAATGTTTATGCAACGGGAAAGCGTAGAATTGTTTTCTGTGCGGAAATTAAATAAATTTATTTTATTTGTGCATTTGCATTAGAAAGTGCTTTCGGATTTTGTGCGGAAAGTTTAGTTTGCACGAACTTAATTGTTGTTGTCGTATGTGAAATGTCACAATTCTATGAAAGTTTAATTAAAATGTGTTCGAATGCAGCACCGCGTGTATCAAAAAGTAATAAACTAATCCAGTTAACTGCTCAAATGTAGTTCAAAACAATTTATTTACGAGTGATTTTTAATATTTCTTAAGAGATTTTTTCGTTTTACTAAAGCTTTAGTTAACTCGCTTAACTTTTTGTAGTAACTTTTGGAAAGTTTTTTATTAAGCTGGATGAAATGTTCTTTAATGGAAATGGATCTCTAGTTGGATCTAGTTGGAAGAAAATATGCGTATAAATTGTGTAGTTGTTTTTGTGAAAGCTTTAGGGATATGCGAAAGCTTTACGTACATGCGAAAGCATTCACGACCGAGTGAAAAATTGACTAAAACTGACAACGAGCAGAGTGTAGAGCTTCTAATTCATAAGAAACTAAATTTTCGCGTCGATGTGGTAACATTCATAATATCATTCGCGAATCCAATCGATGGACTTAGAGACTTCGTTAAAGATAAGTTAGGTTGGATAATAATCACGTGTAAACCGACTTAGGCTCTAGCGGTACCATATGAACTGTCGTCCATATGAAGTAATCATCCTTTAGGATGCCAGCATTTGACGCGAATTACATTAGATTCACCTGTAGCCTCTCTCGCCATACCTCTTCGAGTGTCTGATAGCATGGTGTCCCCAATTCCTTCAAGCCTTACCTTTCCAATGCTGGATAAGTATACAAATGACGACCTATAGCTTCTCTAACACAGTGATGTGGGCACTGCTTGCAGACTTCTTGAATTGTAAGCCCCGCTCTACGTTGTGCGCCACCAATAGATCGTTATCAGTGAGCATCCTAACCATGTTTCAATAATCCCTTCTATCGAGAGCCAGCAGCAGATTTTGTCCGGAAAGTAATAGGACTGATTTTCTTCCGCCGCAACTGTATTTCGAAGGGTGCGTGCACTAACTGGATTCGGTAGAGGGCGTTCCTAGCTAACGAACGAGCGGCTGGTCAGTTGTCTCCGAGCACCTGGAGAGTCAGGATAAACATTTTCGTGCGACGTGTTTCTGTGAGTGATCGCGGTTAAATTGAACTCGGTAAAGATGAGTATGATCCCGAAACAAAGAGGCTATCTTCCGAGTGGCACACGCCGGCAACTCCTTTACAAAAAAAGGGAAGAATGAGCAAATTCAAAGTGAGAATCATTCTCTTTGTCTTTTTTGATATAACAGGCATTGTCCACCATGAATTTGTGCCTCCTAAACAAACCGTCAACGTTAAGTTTTACGTGGAAGTCCCCCAGAGACTCAAACGAAGAGTCAATCGGACCCGACAAAACGTCACAGCATGACAATGCCCCGGCTCACACCGACTTTCTTATGAACAGCTACTTATCCAAAGTCGGCATCCCAACGCTTCCGCAGCCGCCATAAACAGCCCAGATATGGCCCAGATATGGCCGTCCGAACTTTTTTAGTTTCCTTGCCTGAAAAGGCCGATAAAAGGCAAGCATTTTGAGACAACAGAGGGGTATGCACTTTGGCTCTCAAGGCTATTCTGGAGAATGCCTTCCGTGACGCCTTCAATGTTTGCAAACCGTGCCGGCAGCTCTGCATCGACGCAGAAGGAGCATATTTTGAAAGTTTTTAAAGAGTTGTAACGATTGGTTCAATAAATTTTGTTAAATCGACTCAGTCCTATTACTTTCCGGCTAACCTTGTAGAGTTACCTACTGAAATATTAGAGCTTAGATCCGTAATAAAAACCTCTGCTCGAAATATATGGCAGTTAAAAAACTGTCTTATGCCTAACTACAGACGGTATCTCCGAGGAAGCAGAGGAAGTGGAAGACCTCCACTCCGGTGGAAAGACCAGGTGGATAAGGGCCTTACTTCCAAATAGCGAAAAGGAAGAACGACTGGCACCCTATGGCAAACTCGGCTATAACCTGGTAAGCGGTGTCCACGCCAATAGAAGAAGAAGTTGGTATCCCAGCGGTTTGAAGTGATAATGTGTTTCTTCCTTGCCCTACAAAATAAGGTAAAACAGTGAGAAAGGTTAAGCTTAAACTAAGAGTGTCTCTATATAGTAATAGTGTACTAGATATGCGGTTTATAAAGATGTGTGGCCACATTGGTAAATTCATGACACGTTACATATAATCATACACATATTTATATAAACATATCTACATATTGCTTATTGCATTATATATCTGTCTATATATTGCATATTTTGAACTTGGCAACATTGCTAAATTCGCAGCTCATTTTCTGTAGCTTCACCACAAACTCAAATTTCCACTTTAATAACTCTTAGTTTTACATTGAAGCCGAGAGATGATGCTTTATTACTTTGTCGGAATTTGTGTGCGCAAATACTAATACCAATTTATGTGCTCCGAAGCACACCCAGCAACATTTGCACAACAAAATTTTCGGCAACATTCCGTTACCGTTACAAGTGCTACCTCGACCGCACGAGAAAAATGCTACGCCAAGCAGCCAAATCAGGTTGAAGATTTAATTTTGATCAAAATCAAATTACACGTTAGATACCTACTACTTACGCTCAGCTAGTTGCCCGAGAGCTACATAGTTGGGTGCCGTGTGTGTGTGGTTGTGGCGGAAAATAGATTAAAGTATGGGAAAAAATTGAGTTAACCAGTAAGTGAGATGGGCAGCAGCAGCGGATGTGCGTGTACGAAGTGCCTGTCGAGTGATGCGTTGCGGATAAGGAAATGCGTGTGCAAATCTACATTGTGGTGATGGCTTTCACATACGAACTGTAATACAATTGTAGTAAACGTCATTATGGCGCTGCTTACAGGCGATCGGACTGCTTTGGCTGAGCTCGTGCAAAGACGGATTTTTCTGCTTGTATTTTGCGTTGCTCTGCTACAATGCTCGGTACACGAGGAGCTAGAGAAATTCATAGAATTGGTAAATAGTAAGACACACACAACTCACCACTCTTGCTGCCCAAAATAGACGCAACTGACGGAAACACTTTCAGTTCGTTTTCCATGGCAATCACATCAAACATGGCAGCTGGCCTTGCTGTCGGTTGAAACTCCTTGGTCAGTTCAATCGAAATAATTTGGCCAGTCAAAGTTGGGCACGTCAAGGGTATGAATTTCAATCCATTTACACAACATTTCTGTTTGTTTGCGTACGTCTCCCCATCAAGCGCTCTCTCCTTTCTTACGTGCATAGTAATAAGTATGTATTCAGGCTGTTCCTGGAAACACTTGTGCTATGGTTTGCTTGGTATAGTCTTCTTTGTAGATTTATGCTTGCTTTAACTTTTAAGAACAGCAAAAAACTGACATTTATCGACTTTTAGGCGTAATTTTCAGAGATACTTCGTGTTCTTGAATGTATTAGTTGGTTGTAGAAGTGTGAGAGGAATTTGTATTGGTATTCTGTTGAATTGTTTAAAAAAAAGTTACATTTCTTTCATATTTATGAAGATAAGACGTAGTGTTGGTAAGCTTTTGTGAGACCAATCTTGTTGGTACTTCAGAAACAGCTGGATTTCAAACCGAAAGTGTTGGCATCTTCGGCTTCGGCTGAGAGTCTTATAATTTATTTGTATAGGAAATTCTTTCTTATTTTTCATCTCTTTTAGGAGTATATTTGATATTGTTTGCTCATAAAAGTAATTTTTTTGAGAAAGCCGAGTTCCTATACTTCATTTTTCATCGATTCTTAAGCTCTCTCAACTACCTTGAGATCAAGAAATTGGTCAGTATAGTCCTTGGCGAATTCGATGCCAGCAGAATTATAAGTATCTTAGCTACTTTAGTAATCAGTCATACCTGTTAATCTAGAGGAGCAGCAATTTGGCTTCTCTCACACTTTAAGAGCTGTTGCAAAGCATACATTTAGGCGTCTAACTCATTTTATACCGAAGTCACCTACCAAAACTTTGATGAAGCTGTCAATCGAAAACTATGGTTCTTATGTAGATTTTTTTTGATTTAGTGATGGACATTGCAGTCTTTTGTCGTATATTAGTGAAAAGATAGTTCCGAGAGTTTAATCTTCGAATTTTAGCTCTCTTAACCGCCCAGACATATAGAAATTGGTCGATGTAACCCTCGGTGATATTTGGCTTCATAACAAGGATACTTTCCTAATATCATGTTATCGATCATCTCGAAGATACTGTTGACCATCAGGAATTGCAGTTCGGAATTCTCTGAAATTTTAGAAACTGGCCTAAAGCATACATTTCGGCGCCAAGCTCATATTATATCGAAGTCACCTATCAAAACCTCAATGAAGCTCTCAATCGAAAACTGTGGTTCTTATGTACTAAATTTTTTCGAAGTTGTGAAAGCATAAAAATTATAGCCTTATATAGTATATTACTGAAAAAAAGCTTTGAAAATGTCCCCCACAAATCATTGCATAATGCCGACACAGCTACCATTTCTCCATTTTTTGTCCTTTCACCCTTAAAATCCGAAACATTTTCATTACCAATTCATGGAAATGCACCGACTGAATTACAAATTTAAGCATAATGGTTTGCTTTTAATCCGTTTTTAGTTATCTACATTATCGACCCAGCAGATTTAGTAATTTATGCGGACATGTCCTTTTTCCAGCACACTGCTTCCACCAGCCAAGCAAAGGCATAATCGCACAATTGTTTTAGGGCTTCATTTCCTTTCACTTATACACCCATTTAAAGCGAGTGAGAGCAATAGATCTCACTGAATTTATATACACAAAATGCTTTATACCCACACCCATAGGTTGGTCTTAACTCCAGCGCATAAAATTTCCTTCAAACAAACAGAACTGAGACACGACTGAGCAAAAGCAGATCTCCAACCATCTACTCCTGTGTCCAGCTGACGAAAGAGACGGGAATCAACCGCATAACTAAGCTCAGGGATAATTTGTGCAAATCAATTATGGAAATTCCATTTGAGTGTGCGCTTCGGGTTAAAAAGTGTAATAGTATGCTCGTTAATATATTCGTGCGTTGCCAATGTGTAATGAAAACTGACAACCGAAGCATTCGCTCGTTCTTGCTCTATGAGTGCCAAGCCTAGTATTGCGTTTCTACGGGCTTATTTAAAGGAAATTATATTGGCAATGACTTGATTTGGCGTTGGATTGTTAAGAAAATTTTATTAATATTCATTACCATGCTATTAAGTATGCATGAGCTTGTTAGCAAATAATAAGTAAATTAGAGAGTGAGCAATACTTAAACGAATTACTCTGCCATGTTAAGCATATATTGATTATAATCTATTAATTACGGATAATCAACTTGAGTAGAGTGTATAAGGAATGAATTTACACAAAATTGGGAAAATTATTGTTGGACTTAGAAAGAGAGGCCATCCTGTTTGATATAAAGATTTGAATAGGTAATGAATGGAAAGAAAGAAGTGAAAGAAAGAAGTGATGAAATTGGCTTCAAAAATGCAGTCACGATAACTAGTTTTTTTTTAGTTTTTTCCAGCTTGCCACTTTCTAAACTTTTACATCTTCTATACGTCAAGATTTTAAGGAAATGATGCACGATTATTTGTGATATCTCTAAGTAATTAAAATAGTTTTAAGGTTATTTATTTTTAAATGATTTCCATGGCGAGACTGTCATTCTGTCGGTCTATCTGTCTATCAATGCAAGCGATAACTTAGTGGTTCTATACCCATGCGCTCTGAGAAGGTTGGACGGAGTTTTTTTCTTCTTTTTCAAGTGTACCTAGGCCCTTCTCCACATGGGTCTTCCAATCGATAGGAGGTTTTCCTCTTCCTCTGCTTCTCCTGGCGGTTACTTCGTCGAATACTCTCAGAGCTGGAGTGTTTTCATTCATTTGAACGACATGATTTAGCCAGCGTAGCCGCTGTTTCTTACTTCACTGAACTATATCAATGTCGTCGTATATGTTGTACATCTCATTTTTCCATCGAATGCAGTATTCGCCGAGACCAATGCGCAAATTATCATAAGTCTTCTACAGAACCTTTCTCTTGAAAACTCGTAACGCCGACTCATCGGATGTTGTCATCGTCCATGCCTATGTGCCACATAGTAGGACGGGGATGATGAGTGACTTGCAGAGTTTGGCCTTTGTTCACCGAGGACTTTACTTCTCAATTGCCTACTCAGTCCGAAGTAGTACCTGCTGGCAAGAGTTATTCTGGGTTGGATCTTGGGGTTGAAATTGTTGTTGGTGTTAATGCTTTTTCCAAGATAGACGAAATTATCTACGACTTCGAAGTTGACAGTGACGTGGGACCTAAGGCGCGAGTGCGACGACTATTTGTTTGATAACAGAAATTATTTCGTCTTGTCTTCTACTATTACCAGACCCATTCGCTTCGCTTCTTTATCCATTGTGGAGAAAACAGAACTATCGTCACGGCTTTTATGCAGTTGTACACTCTTGTAGAAGATTCTACCTTCTCTATTTAGGTCTGCAACTCGAATTTTGTCTCCAGTAGATTGATGAAGTCGCCCTGTCTGAGATCTCATTTGGTATCTATGGTTATTGGTATTGCTTCCCGTGTTATGCTTTGACTGCCATTCATCAGGATGGAGAAGTGTTCCCTCCGTAATTTCAGCGGTTACTAGATGCCCTCTGGGGGTTCTACAAGTGTACGCTCCGGTCTTGAAACCTCCTGTTAGTCGCCACATCTTTTAGTAGAATTTTCGAATATTACCCCTGTCGGCCAGCTTATCAAGCTCTTCGTACTCACGCATTTAGGCCGTTTCCTTCTTTGTCTGCATATGCGTCTCTATATCCTCTTCAACTCTCGGTATCATCCCATTCCGCACGTGTTGCGTTGCGAGGTAAACAGTCTATTTTCTCTCCGCTGCGACACGGCACTCCTCATCGTACCAGCTGATCTTTTGTCTTTTCCGAAAATCAATGGTTTTGGTCCACCCTGGTGTTGAAGTGGCCAAGCGCGATTTCGGCATCGTGGCGGAGGCAGCTCTCAGAGAAGCGCTCCTACTCGTCACAGTCCTTGTGTGTCCAACGCATTTTTTCACATACATACATTGATATATGAAATTTATTTTAGTCAAAAACTGAAAGCCAAACGATGGTACTAATATTTTCACCTTTGGAGGATCTAAGTCAACAGCAGAACGCCAGCTGCATCCTAGAAGGACACTCTCTAGGCTGTCTTGACTTGAATGTCTTGGCTACAAAGTCTATCGCTCTTGTGGCAAACTACGCCTGTGCTAATTCTTACGTCACGCACATTTTCCTTCCGAATGCATTTAAATTACCAATCACTTACGTAATGAACTTCATTAAGTTTATGCCAATGCATTAATAAAGCATAGCAAAAATCGAATCTATTCGTAGTTGCGTAAATCGGAAGGCGTACTATTAAAAGCAATACAGTTATACACGCAATTACAACAAGCATACCCAATCCACTACCCACAACAGCCTGTGTGGCATAACAAATCAGCTGCTTCCTAGCAACTAACTCGTAACTCAGAGCTGATTTTAATTGAAAACTAATTGCCAGTATTAGCGGAGAGAGGGGGGAAAAATGCTACCAGATAGCAGAGGGTACACCCTTGTGGCAAATAAAAGTTCGAAAAAAATGACACAAACACGAGGGTGCAATGAAAGTGAATGAAGACAACGTGGCGTGGGAGCAAAAGGGTATTTTTCATTTCATTTGAAAAATAAACCGGGAGTACATAACCTCAAGAGAATTAAAAATGTAAGAAAATACTGAATTATGAATAGCCTGTGCCTGGGGTTAGTGTGAATAAGTATCGAGGACACAGTTCTTATGCAAGTTGCGCCATTTTCTTGCGCATTTTAATTGACTTTATATAATTTATGAGAGTGTTTCTTTTTTCTTTGGTTCAACAGCGAAGCCGCAAACACAACTTTTAATTACTTAAAGAATAATTTGAATTTTTGCATGATTTTGTTTGTTGTTTTACGAAGAAAAAAAGGAGAGAAAGAACTTGCAATCTTTATTAGCCTCAAAATATTCATTGAATTAATATCGCGTGGGTTATGTGGAACATGGAAGGCCAGTTACAGCTGCCAGTCAGTTACTCAAGTCTATGAAGGAAGCACTTGCCGTTGGCGAAATTTTAGTTTATTTGGAATCCTTTTCTGATGACAAGTTCTGAGAAATATAGTATATACCTATATTTTCTACTTAAAATTGAAATTCGGCTTTGAGCATCTTTTCGTCTTTTATGTTCCTTTCAATAAGACCAACTGATGTATTTATATTTAATATGTCGTAGAAAATGTGTCTAGTTCATAACTAGTAGAATAATTCGTCAAATTCACAAGTTCAAACGAAGATACTAGTTTTTAGATACAACAAGGCGATAGGCCTTTTGTAGGCTTTATATTCATGAGGTCAAGAGTTTCTAATTGGCGAAAAGATGAAAATCAAACAGTTATTCCATACATGTCTTCACATACAAGCTCTACAAGAAAATCGTAACAAGCTTCTTGAGAAATTTCCTATTGGTGGGCCTGTTTTGACAGATTGGTTATCTTTTAGCATATCTGCTACTACAGAATATGTTAACTTCACTCGTAATTTTTTAGCTGAAAGCAAGAGAACGATGTGGTCAACCCTACTCAGTAGCTTTATACTTAAGAAATTTTGTAGAGTGATTTCAGCCAATATTAGTACAGTACAATTAATGCGACCAGAAACTGTCCTTGAAGACAGAAATGGGTCGACATTATTTTGCTCGCCACTATTTTCGATTTTCTGAGTTATTTTGAGTTTGCATAACTTTTTTTTTGGTTTTGTGACCTTTACGACTGAGAAATGTAAATTTCTGTAATGTTTTCAAGCTAATAATGGGGTTTGAATATGGACACTACAAAAGTAGACAGTTAGTGACAGAAAACAACGCCATTTTTTCCCGCTTTTTGACATTTTTCTGCAGTAAGGTTTGCCATCTCTTCAAGGAAAGGTATACGATCCAACAACGTGTTGAAATTAGTAAAATTTATTACCGAAATTCCGAGTGAGTGGCCTCAACTTTAAGAGTTCTGCGTTCAATTTATGGTCGTCATAATCTTTCTGTCAGATCAACAATTGAGCGTCTAGTGGAAAAATTTGAATCCACAGGCACAGTACAAAATGTTCCTGTGCTATTGAGACGAAGAAGTGCTCGTAGTGTCGAAAATATTGCTGGCGCTAGCGCAGTGAAGAAGACTCAAGTCAGTCTCTCACACGCCGTTCTTAAATTTTGGGCATCTCTGTGATGTCAATCTTGGCCCACATCTCTACAAGATCAGATTTCCGCAAGAACTGAGGCCGCTTGACCACCAGAATAGTGGACGGTACTTCTTCCGTGATGATCAAGTTCAATGACAACCGAATATTTTTTGAAATAACCTCCATTTTTAAATTTTTAGATCTCTTCGTCTTTCCACGTCTTCCCTCTGCCTACAAAAAACTGGTTTGACTGATAAAAGGGTCGTCGTGTGAACACAGTCTAATATAGATGTATGTACTAACTTCTGCTTAGTTCACTTTCCCTCCTTTGTAACATGTTGCATCTTCCTCTCAACGTTCGAAGTTCTTCGCTCAGCTCAGCTTCCTTTTATTTCCGCAGTCCTTCCATGAGCCATCTTACAAAAGCATTCCTTTGCATCGTCCAGTCATTACAGTCATTGTTGTTGCTTGGTAAATTTTATTTTGTTTATTATTTGCTGCAAGTGAAAATCCTTTCAGTGTACGATAACTCGATGATGAACTCATCAACAACTCAGTGCGTGCACTGCATACGGAATTTATGTGTTTATTTACTTTGTTTTACATACATTTTTGGTGGGCTTTTGGTGGTTGCAGTGGCTTTTTTTTTCTCTCGCAGAAGTAATTTGCATGTAAGATCTTGAGTCGACTTAACTTTTTGAAAAATTTCAAAATAAGAAAATAAAATTAACTGAGAGAAGCGTTAATTTTTTTTCAACGTAAAATTCGCGTATTTGACTATTCTTTTCATCTTCTCAATTAATGAATAATTTTTTGAAAAGTTTTGTCAATTTTAAGATCCAATTAGAAATATAAATTCAATACGAAACTAGAATCATATTGACAGAAATGGATGTATATTTCTGAATTAAAAATTATGAAAATTAAATTTATCATTACAAATTTCTTCGGACATTTAGCAGAAATTTCATTCCGCAAAAATTAGAAGATGAAATGTCTAAGGGTGTGGATATGCCCATACATATCTAAAAATATATTTATTTCTTCTAAATTGCAGATGCAAATCTTTATGGTTATATCAATTACTATTTTATGGAACGTGTAGATATGACATCTGCAATTAATTTTTAGCGACCTTGGGGCAGAAGCTTGCCGCGCAGCAACAAAGTCTTACTTTACACATCAAAAATAGGTGTGTCAATAAATAACACTACTCAAATTGGTTCTATAAAAATAGCCGCTCAACGACAGGTTTCCCTATTAGCACCTTTTATGAGCTTGATATTTGTATTGACAAGAAGACAAGACATCAATCAAGTTTGAAAAATTATTGGCGATATTAAGTTATGGATTATTTAAGAATTTTGAATATACTCATTGGAAATGTTGAATTAGCCAGAATTGAAAACTAGTTTGACCTAAATATTATGACATTTCAATGACAAAAATATTGAATGCCAGTGAAATTAGAAAAGGTTATACATTTCGAGGTTTTCCACTTATTTAACAAAAAAAAAAAAAAACAGAAACTTAAAATTTAGTGTGAAATGTTTATTATCATTCGAAAGAATATTTTTTGACATTTGTTTTTTAAAGATTATCTTTTTCAAATGTTGTCCGCGGCTAAGTCTCAGATGGTCCATCCATTGAGTCCACTTTTCGATGACTTGTTCAAGCATTTCGACTGGTATCTGGCGAATAACTCACGTGATGTTTTGCTCCAAGGTCTAAATCGAAGGGGAATTGTCCGTATAGACTTTAGACTTTGCTTATTTTCAAAAAAAAAAGTCTAGTGGTGTGTTATCATACGATCTTCATTGTCAATCAATCGGCCCAAAACGTGAAATTATCTAATCACCGAAGTGTTTCCTTATTAAATCCATTGTTTGATGTGGGAAGTGGCGGTGTCTTGTTGAAACCAAATGTCGCCGGGATAACGAGCTTCAATTTAATGCACCAAATAATAGGTAATCATTACGCAATAACGGTCGCCATTGACGGTTACGTTCCCACCGGCATCATTTTTGAAGAAATATGGAAAAAGTACCTCTACTTCGATGACTCGTTAAAACAGAATATCTCTCAAGCTGAGGGAACTTTCTTTGCCTGTTTTGTGAGAATCCCTTAGGTAAGGTTAGGTAAATAGGCTAATTATTCGTGAGCAGAGAGTCCCAATTGGACTTCTATAGATGCTTGTTCATTGTGATGTCTAGAACTATGGATCAAAAAGACTTTCAGATAACAAAACACCTACGACAAATTTATTGAGGTCGCTAATATATGTTTCAGCCAATTCGGTGGGTTCGTAAAATGTGGTATGCCAACTTCACTTCAGCCTTAGGCTAGCGAAAGCCGGACAGTGGAGGAAAAAGTGTATGGACGTTTTCAACTCATCTACCTGATTGCAACTTTGACAAGTTACGTCCTCCAAAAAAAAAGCCATAGGTTGAGCGCCGGAATGTGCTATGACAAGGGAACCCCTGCTCGTTCCCATTCTAATGGAATTTGGGTGTGGGTACCTTTTATTGCAAGCTTAACTAGGATTTCGTAAAGCCAAAGCACAACTTTTGTGAGAGACTCCACCGCTTACCAATAACTCCTTTATATCAATGTACGGTAAATAGTGCCTCTCTACCTCTCTCCATAACATTGCCTGCTGTCAAGAATGAAGCCCGAGTACTTCACACTTTCGAAAACTCTTCAATTAGGGAAGAAGTGTCTCCGGGATTTTATACGTTCCCATAAATAAAACTAGTTCAGCTTTATTTGGAGGACCTATAAGCCGCTTCTTTCCTCCCAGATACATAGGCTATCACCACTAAGTTTCACGGTAAAAGAGACAGAACCCCACCCGGCAGAGTGCGGGGAATCTTTTAGAAATGTACTGACAAAAATAACCGAAGTTATCTGTCTTTATTTTCTAATGGGAATAATGAATGAATAATACTACCAACAATAAATAAAAAACCGAGCAGTAAATATTCTTAGGAATCAAAACTTTATAGAGTTTGGTACTTTTTAGAGGCCTTCGGGGGATGGGATGACCTTCAGGGCGTTTAGTGACTGTTGATTTTACCGTTTTCGGCTCATATGGCACGCCATTAGCTAGCTTGTTTCACAGTTTCAAAGTCATATTCATAGACACACGTTCAAGAATATCTTTAGCGACCTCTTCTTGACCTGGTTTTGATAAATGTACGTTTCATTCCCAAAGTAATAACCAAAATATGTTGATTCGTTCGATAAGAGTTGTTGAGATCCTTCGCTATCTCTCTAATGACAGCAGAATAGTTTTAAAGCATTGTTCCTGTATGTTATCGTCAATAGCAGAGGTGGCTGGGTGGAAGTGGAACTTCTTTGTTGAATAATTACACTTATCGTAAAAATCGATGAATGCACTTTATGTACTTCAGAAAGACAATCTTGTACTAAACACTAATGATTATTTTGATGTGACATTTGGCAGAGATATCGTTGACAGTCATATTAAATATCATAAAAATATCAGGAAAAATATTTCGACGAATAGATTTTCACACTAAATTTAAATTAAAAAGGTTTTAGTATTTTTTTGCCCATACAACAATGTAAGCTAGACTTTACTTTTATTATTTTAATTTTAATTATTTATGAAGTTATAAGTCAAAGCTTTCGAAATCTATTCCGCCGAAGAGTTTAAATATTTTACTATTAAATAAGATTTTATGGTTTTAAAATGTAAAACAGAATGTCAACATGAGGCTTAAACATTATTCGTACAAACATACACATATACAAACGTAAATGTGCTGAAATATATTTTGGTTTTAATATTCGCTTTTATAGCCATTAATGAATTTATTTAAATATTTTATTTAAATTCCAACTCTTTTTGTGCTGCATTTCTAAACAATAGTTTTGAAATGAATCATGAAATATGCAAAATAAATTATATTAGCCATTCGTTTAGTCGCCTTTTGTCAAAGCACGGCATTTAGTCAAACACCTACACGCCAACTTCGATACATTTGTACACACTTATGTTTGTTGAATGCCGTTTAATGTCTTAAAGCCAAAGTAGATAAAATCTAATGCGAATGATGAAATCAAGAAGACTAAAGCAAACAAAAAAGCAAACGAAATATGCACAAGTCAACAAGCCACAGCAGAAAAGGAAATACGAGATTGGCCAGAATGCAAATAATTGGTGCGGAATTCAGCAGGCGCATAGCGGAATTGTATACAAATTTGGCTGGAAGCGCTTACCTGTTTTCGGCTGCTACATTTTCCAGTTTTGACGGGATTACGCAATAAGCCATTAATGCTTCCGCAAAAAGTTGGAATTCTCGATTACCCATGAGAGTGTTAATGAATACGGATGGAGTAAATAGCAAATTATTTCTTTAATATTTTTGATTTTTATTTGCGTTGAAAAAAATGCAAAATACTTATATAAATTTTTAACAAATCGTTTTTGTAACACACACTACTAGAGCTAAAGACTAAATTAGATCGATGATGATTCGATTCATGACCGCTAAGTTCAATTCTATCACGCTTCCTCTATCTGTACCTGTATACTGGCACGTAGGTGTTTCTCAAGTTTCCGGCAAAAATTTCGTTCACACTTGTGTCTTCCGGTTTATTGTAGTTGTAGCCACCATTCGAGGGACGTCCGCTCGTGAGGCCACCAGCACTTAAGCTTGCGCTTCCAGCTGTGCTAGAGCTTCCACCTCCGCCAGAAATTCCGAAAGCATTAGAACCTCCGAATGCACCTCCAACTGCACCAGAAAGTTCGAATCCGCTTGAACCTCCGACTCCAGCAGAAGCTTTCAAGCCACCGTTGACACCACTGGTCCCATCTGTTGAAACCTCCGAACCTCCGACTGCACCTCCAACTGCACCAGAAAGTCCGAATCCGCCTGATCCTCCGAGTCCGCTTGAACCTCCGACCCCAGCAGAAGCTTTCAAACCACCCGTACCAGAGTTGGAGTAAATGACTTCGTATCCACCATGAGAACCACTAGAGCTAGCAACATTGACACCACTAGCCCCATCTGTTGAAACCTCCGAACCTCCGACTGCACCTCCAACTGCACCAGAAAGTCCGAATCCGCCTGAACCTCCGAATCCGCTTGAACCTTCGACCCCAGCAGAAGCTTTCAAACCACCAGTACCAGAGTTGGAGTAAATGACTTCGTATCCACCATTAGAACCACTAGAGCTAGGAGCATTGGCACCACCGACCCCATCTGAAGTACCCTCCGCATTCGTCTGTGCTAAACCGCCACTCTGATCTCCATTATTTGTATTGTCATAAATGACTTCGAATCCACCATTAGAACCATTGCTGTTAGCTACACTATCACTTGCTTCCGTCGGTTCAATGACAGCTGGTCGTTGTGCGACCACTGTTGGCTTGACATCGATTGTGGCAGCAGTTGTTGTGCTCACAGGTTCCTCAGGTGCCGCAGTGGTCGTTGGTGTTGTTGTATAGGCTCTTGTGCTTGTCTCCGGTGTAAAGACAGTATTCGGTTCGGTTGTGCTCTTGCTGGTCTTCTTTGGTCGGCGTGTCGTGGCAGCCACATTGGATTTGAAGCCAAGTCCAAAACCGCCACCGCCACCACCGCTACCACCACCAAAAGTGGAAAGTAGACTGGAGATGATACCCAATTTGCCACTTATAATACCACTTGCTGATGAGCTTGGTGAGTAGGAATAGCCACTGCCAGTGGAAGGTGCTGGAAGAAGAATGTTTCATGTGATAAGAGATTTTGGCTACTGTACGATTATAGAGGTTAGGTTTGGCTTATTCAATTTTTTTACTTTCATTCTTAAACTTTTAATTATGCTTTTAGAGAAATGATTTCTAATTTTTATAGCATTTTTTCTATCAGATTCTTGGAATATAATGCTAATTGATACTGGGAACTTTTAACCGCCTGAATAACATACTCTTCTCTTGAAGTTTTTGAAGCCTTTAAAGTCTATTTCACAAAATCTTTATTTTCACTTTTAACATTTTTGGAGCCAGATCTCTATATTGTGACTATCTAGAAATTTATTGTGACTTTATCTGGATATCTTTACTAAGCTTGCTTTGCTTATGAAAATTTGAAGGTTTTTTCCCGGAAATGCTTTTAATTCCTGACCCCAAATAATGTGTATTATTCTATAACTTGCGGTCTGCAACTATCCCTTTTACCTAAAAACTTCGTAGATGTGTTTTTCGGGCAGTGGGTTCATTGATTTGTTTAGCTTTTTATACATGACAAATTTCTTTGAGAATGTGTGTTACATTCGGGGGTTCTTTTTACGCAAAAGTTGATCCTAGGTACAAAGATTTCTTCGGTGTTCACATATATAAATCTCCAAGCTGTATCATTTTGATTAAAACTCTGTTTTATGAAGAATTTCTAAAAAATATTAGACGATATCTCGAATCTTAGCGAATTTGTGGTATCCTCGGATTGTTGATATTTAGGTTAACTGTTACCAATCTAAAAAACCTAAGTAACAATCGATTTCCCTCGACTAATTACAGGAATATAGAACCACAAGTTCAGTTAAGATCCACATTAACTTTTCTTTTCATTCTTGAGCTAGGCTCTCTCCGACTTAAGTCCGCGTTTGTCATGTTCTATTTTCAAAAACACATAGTTCGAGGGTTTTTCTTCAAAACAAGTCCCTTAATTCTAGTGCCTAGTGTTCACACTCCACTCACCTCTAGTTGTAAGGGTGAAGAAATTTTTCGACAACAAAAACAGTGGCTTGGCCTCAGCTTGTTGATAAAGCACCGTCGTTGTGCCAAGTAAGAGCAGCATAAGTCCAAATTTTGACATGATTTTATTACTTAAAAAACTGTATCTAAAAAAAGTGATTTTTTTTAAATCCACTATCGCCACTTCCTAACTAAAACAAACGTTTTTCACTTTCACAAACTCTGTCTTAATGGACTCAAGTCTTAGGCGTTCACTTGCCAATTTGGTACTGCCGCTATGCGTTTCCTTATTTAACTACTTAAACCGCGGCACTTGTGCGCAGCTAGAACAAAACCGCATTAGCAAAACTGCAGAATTCTTGAGCGCGGACACAAGC
The DNA here is from genome assembly GCA_037783105.1 of Bactrocera zonata. NCBI lineage: Eukaryota > Metazoa > Arthropoda > Insecta > Diptera > Tephritidae > Bactrocera > Bactrocera zonata. The sequence goes on along the minus strand of JBAWJQ010001142.1, from coordinate 243,614 downwards.
ACCGAGTGTTGTTTTCAATGAAGACGGTTTAAGGCCAGCGTTCACTTTCGCATTTTGCTTTGCGCATCATTAGCAGATCGTTGGCAGAAGCGAAACATAAACTAACCGCTCAGTATGATATAAACAAGCATACTCTCTGCTGCTCTCCCGCTCTTGCGCATAAACTGAAGCTTAGTTGTGTATCTATGTGTATATGGAAGTCTATAAGCCACGCTTTTAAACGAAGTCAATAATTTTGGTGTGTCTCTTTTGTTTTGTTTTCGCGCAATCGCCTTCATCTTCTTCGCATACGCAATTAACATAATGCTACTCCTATCTGTATCTCAGTTATTGCTCTGCGCACCGTGTGTTTGATATAAATTCACTCTTCCAGCCTTTGCTATTTTTATACACTCGACGTCGCGGCAGCTCAGCTCAATCAGGTTGTTAAGTGCCCGCCTAGTGCACATCTAGAATTTTTAATGCTTTCCAATAAAATGACAACAAAGCTTTGCTATTATCTTTGATGAGAGTATATATGCGAGATGTTCTGTCTTCCTAGTAAAACTCATATAAAGATACTCAAATACAAGTGCGCATGCGCCACAATTTTATGAACAGGTAGTTAGCTTGAAGGTGCAGTCTGGGCTTCCCTTTAAAGTGGTAATTCCAAATAGAGTTGAAACTATTGTGGTTGGCAGCATCTTTTTCTGGATTTGCTCCGTAATCACCAAGGTGCTTAGGATCGTATCCATAGTGACGGTCTGCCGTTTCTGTTTTTTCTCTGTTGTTTTTTTTGGTTTTGGTTTTCTTCTATCCTCATATACCAGTATATGAATTTTTAATATAACCGCAAACGCAAAAGAGAAAAGCTGAGGACAGTACAGACGGCAGAATACTTTTGGGAAGTACCATCACTTCGCGGTTAATCCGCAATCGTTAAAATCAGATAGATAGGATATATGAACACAGTTTTTGAGCGGAAAAAGTAAGAAAAAATAATATCTTTAAACTTACTAACTGATATACTATTTCGTACTCAGTATAAAATAAAAGAAAGAAACGACAAGTACGAGAGACCTTCTGGTACATAAGGCCTGTTACCTATATCGGGTTTAGGACGAGTTTACAGTTCATTTTTATTGATTCTAAGCACAAACCGATATAAGAAAAACACGCTGCCTCAATTTTGACTGAGGATAACTCAAATATTGCCCAATATATGCGATATAAAGTCACTTGGGAGTACGAAAATCGGTGAGTTATGTAGTTATATGGGAGCTAAGGGAAGTGTTGACCCTATTCAATCCATTTTTGATATACAGACATATCATTGTCAGAGAAAAATTACCCCGGAATTTCAATTATATATTTCACACATTGACCGAAATTGTAGGTCAAAAGTCAACTATATGCACTGAGTCCTCAACAGTTTCCAGTGTTCCTTGAAAAGTTTTGTTTCGGTTTGAACAATTTTTGATATTAAGGTGGCAGACCTCAAAGGCAATTTTCTTTTAAAGTTTTATCCTAATATATAGTATAAATTTATTATTGATTTGTTTATCGAAAAGTGACATTTTTAAATGGAATTTAAAATTGTGTTATATGGGAAGTAGGCATGGCTGTATTCTGCTTTTGCCAATTTTCACACTATAACATAAAATGATTGGCTTCCCCCTGCTATCACGTTTCACCTTCTCTTTCAAACCATTTTGAGGTTTCGATGAAGCTCTGATATGCTTTTAGTAGAAATCCATTCAAGGTTTGGTGCTTGATGGATTCCAAGTGTTCTGTGTCGGATCTATGATAGGGCTGGGCAATCACAGAGAAAGCGGAAATTTGTTTCCTTGTTCCCTGCTATTCCGCAGCCTCGACAGATGTTGTTGTGGGGCATACCCATTTTAGACGCATGTTCTCCAAATGTCCAATGTCCTGCTATGGTGGCTGTTACTCTATAGATACTTTTCCCAGATCTATTTAATAAGTCGTTAGTTCTTTTCTTGTCATATGTTGGCCATAATTGTTTAGTTATGACGTATTTTGTTATGTTTTCCCATCTGTTATTTGAAATTGTTTGCTGATCTCTCTTTTGATCGATCCTAGCGGGCTTGTGGTTAGCTCCGCCTCGGATTTATTAAGGAAACCATAAGAACTGCAACGGCTTGGCGGTCAGTATTGAAAGAGGCAAATTTCGATACCATGTTCTGTTGCAAATCGTATTCCAGTGAGGACGTTTCGTATCAACATGGTCTGGATATTAAGCGACAAGGGACAAAACTTCCCAATCACAGTTTTCTAAATAATTTTTAACTGCAAATTAGCTCATAGCTCTTCTGATCCCACCAAATACAGGGAATTATCTTGACATCATGGATATGCTTTCTGATGATCTGGCTGTTTGAATAGGTAGCTATAGATCTATTTTTTATCGCCAGTCACAAGACAAAAAAACTGCTTCTTTTTGCAAATTTCAAGGTTTCCAATTTTCTTGCTCTGGAATATATCCGATTCCTTTAAACTAAAGGTTTGGCTTCTAATTGCTCATTTTCAAACTTTTTTTGGACGTTCTTCTTCTTCCAAGCCAAAATAAATCGAGAAAACTTATTTTGGTACGTTCGCTCAGCTTGGGCATGTTCACCATAAACTTTAATCAAAATACGATACTTTCCGCTGAGGTTTCTTCATATTAAAGTAGTGTAGAAGGCAAACCGCGCGAATATAGTTATAAGTAGGCCTAATAAAATGGTTGGATATGAGAAGTAGGCGTAGCTTTAGTAAGATTTCGATCAAGACAACATTATGATTTTTTTTTTTTGACATATTAGTTATTGAATTTTCCCAAATAAGGGGGATTGCCAATCCCATTGACATATTGTTTATTACTGTTAACTTAAAATTAAAGGTTTCTCATTAGTCTTTCTTTGGTTGGTTAGTTCTTAGGCGATTTCACTAATTGATACACTACATGTATTTTAATTATAAAAGGTTATGTTTTCACCGAACTTGATTAACAAAATTAAATTCTCCGGAAAAACTCTACAAACGAGCAATCCTCACGACTTGTCACGTGGAATGCAATTATGAATTTCGAAAACCAAGAACTTATGTGAATCCCCCCGCATGATTTATATAGTAGTAAGCGTGTGTTTATGCGTCTTCTAGTTCTTTCATATAGGATTACACACTATACACACACATAAGTAAAACGCCCAGGCTTTCCTTCATTTCCAGTTCATGAACGAGTATTTTTATTGCAATGTTTTTTTGTATCCCTTCGCTCACCATTTCTGCTTTAAACAATGTATTCTAGTACCTTAGCTGTTAGTATACATGTATATAAAAATATATATGTATGTATGTATTTAGTATGAAGTAGATAGAAAATTGCTTGTTTCTTGATTATGGCGCTCTTCTTCGCTTGCTTCGGCTCGCCGTGTAATCCACTTTAGTCCAGTCCAGCGCATCGCTTCTTTTTAATAGAGCATTTATGATTTATAAGCGCGTAAAAATTATTACCATTGCACCTTGCTGACATTGATTTAGCGCGTCTGACCGGTTTTTTTAACCATTCCACCGGTGTAATGTGAATACACCTCCATTAAGTGCAAGTGGATATATGGATACTTGGATGTAAGTAAAATATAAGCGCATAGTTCTGGGTGGAGTCAAAGGTATGCGCTTTGTTTTCAATGTTAGTGGGATAAATCACTGTGTCGCTTTTGTTTTATGAACTATGCAATTGACATAGTGTAAAAGCTTACACGAAAGAGGTCGGAGAACTCACAGTTTTTGTCTTTAGGGTCGTCTGCAGCGGTTGGCGGTCGTCAGTCGAAGTTGTAGCGGTTCACGAATTACTTCGGAGTTAGTGCAGTTTGTTCTCTGACATTTGTTGATTTGGTTTTTTTTTTTTTGGTTTTTCCCCGAATTTACTTAAATTATTGTAATGGAGCTTAAATTCTACAAATCTTTGGAATAACTGCTCGAGATACTCATTATCGAAAAGTATATATACTCGTACAAGTAGTTTCGCTCCTCTGCGAAATGTTTTTCTCATTACATAAATTGATTTCCATATTTCCGTAATACAAATAAGCTTTCGAAGTGGGTAGAAATCTCGTGAGACTTCGATAGCCGAAGAATTTTGTCTAACCTCTCCGTCCTACCTTACCTTAGGGCTTAATTAGCGTTGGTAGCGACATTTTGAAACCAAGGTTTGGTATCTGATGAATTCCAAAAATTCGATGTCTGATTTGTGATAAAGCTGAGCACTCAGTGAGAAAGTGAAGAACCGTTTCTTTGTTCCCTTCGAGCTTGAAACTATGGTATTTTCAACACATATTCTCCAAATTTCCAGTGCCTCGTTATGGCAGCTGTAGGTCTGTGTATGCTTTTTCTTGAACTATCTAATAAGGCCTTAGTTTTTGATTTTTTTCATAGTTTGTCCATATCTGTTTCATTTTCTTAGATTTGCTTGTAGATCTCCGCGCTGCGTGTTCAAAAGGCGTATTGAGCTCTTTCTTGTTCATTCCTAGCGGTCTCGGAAATGTCTTTGCTTTGGATTCATCTAGAGAGGTTTCTGACTTAACCAACTTGTCAGCTTTTTTGTTGCCAGAATTGTTCTCATGACTAGTACCCTAAATTATGGATAAGTCGAGATGACCAGCCAGTGAACTTAGTTTACTATGCTGGCGATGATCTTTGGCGACAACAAGGCTAGTAGTGCCGTCTGGCTGTCTTTGTAAATGGTTGCTTTCCCCATTCTCCCACAGGTGTGGAATAGAACTTATTGCCCAGTACTTCTACGTGGAAGGTGCTAGTTGAGTTAGATAGACGGTGAGATAGAGAGATATTAACCTCGTCGGAGTATACCCCTATCTCTAGACCGCAGTTCAATTTGGACCCGTCGATATGGATTGTGGTAGGGTTTACTACTAAACCTCTACTAAATATCTTCTCCATTCCCTCTTAAAGGGTATTCTAACTTGGAAATCCCTACTGAAGTCCAACCTTGGGAGTATATATGTCCATAACTCTTCCTATTCCAAACGCCAATCTCCTTAATTATTAAAACAGAAAGTGTGGCCACTTTATGTATGAAAATGTCTAGGGGCAGTTGGTGTAGGGGTATACTGAGCGCATTATTCCGACATGACTTGGACGTACCGGTATACAGTGCATACGCTATTCTCTGAAATCTGTTCAGGACTTCCATATTTTTCCTATATTTTTTCAATAAATTCTATTGATACCTTCTAATTTATGCTTTTAGAACCTTTGCAGTCCACAATGTGGTGATCTCTTTTTGACAGCCTCCAGATGCATTCCAATTCTGTTACAATTACTGATGTTTCCCGATTATGAGCAGTTCTCTTAGCAACCTAGTCGTCCTTTATTTGGTAATCTGTGAACTTTTCTGACACCTTCTTAAGCTACTCCAAATGAGACTCTTTGGTTCAGCTGATTAAATTTTTTTAAACAAGGAGGAGTTTTCGTCATGTTCTTGAAAATGTGGTCAACAACTGATTTCGAACTCCACCACTTTCCATAGACAATAAATATTGATATTCATATCGAATTCAAATCCACAATTTTATTCCGCAGGTGTTCTGAAATATTTGATAGTATGTTAGCTCTTTGAGATCATCTTGAAGTGAATCCTCAAGTTCTCCTTATTTTCTTAAATAGAGTTCAGTGGTGATATTATATTTTACGTTTTTATCTATGACCTAATCATGAGTGCAGACATATGTATGTCCACAATAATGTATATAGGTATGTGGAAATTTCTTTGCGCTTCGGCTTCACTAAAATAGCATTTATGAGTTCACTGAGCACCAAATGTGTGGAAAACATTGAATATTTTTTTCAGTTTAAACAAATGAGCTCCAAACTCTCTTTTCCATAAACTTCAAAGTGCATTCAACACTTAAACGCGAATGCACGCACGAACACTTTCAAACATATGACCAGCAGGAGTTAGACTCACACTAATTCCAACCATATGACTAGGGACTTTGTACTCGATAAAGAACTAGTAGTTGGACTGGTTGGAGTTTTTTTTAGGAATAATGGGGGACGTCTGGGGTAAGAGTTCGTATTCATGCTCTGTTTTAGAGAGGGATGCCTTGTCATATATAAAATATATTTCCTGTGGATGTTAGGATCAAGAAGACGACCTTGAAAACCAGTTCTGGAAGAACGACATTTTCACAGAAACTTTGATATCTTACGGATAAAGTATTTTATGTATTTTCTTATAATTTTATCTGATAAATACAGTTTCTGCAGGGGTATTATTATTTTTCTAATAATAGCTATCTTCGATTCACCAATTCTCTGCTCCCCTGACAAACAGTTATTTATTGAAAACTTGGCTCGAAGCTAGGTAAAATTAGTTTGAGAGATCGATTATAAAAGGGATCTCACTTGACCAGTTTAGAACGCTGGACGGAACATCGGTTTGAAGCTAAAAGGTTATTAAAACATTTTTTCTCCGGGAAAGGAGAATTTTTCCAACAAGCAAAGAAGCGGAACACAATTACGCAGGGGACATATTACTGAAGCGATGGATTAAAGGAAGTGCGGACAGTTGTTCCAATAACCCCGAATTCACTCGTAGATCACTAGTTTCATGCTTATGCTCCCCATTGTTTTGCCAGTGCTTCTCGCGTGCGGTCACGTTCACGCATACACACTTACATCTATGTTTATGAAATAATTTGTGATAGGAGAAAAAGTTATAAACATTTTTATCTTAAAGCTCATACACTTGAACAAAGTTTGAAAACACATTTGTGGCAATGCGGCACACTATTTCCACTGCATAGCAGTTATGTTTGTGGGTGCATGTGTATAGGGTGCCTGTATATGCCGCTTACCCTGCCGGAAAAGACTTTAGTATTCAGTCATATGTACAGACCTTGTTAGAAAGTTTCACACTTTTATAATTCGACTTTCATGATTTTTTTTATGGCTTACAAGAACCCTAATAATGACAAAAGTATAGGATTAAGTTAGATGAAAATTTAGGTAACGTGGATAAAATTTCTGTAGAGTCACGAAGAAAAAATTGTTAAATTTTCTGTAACTCGTTGAAATAATTCCGGAGGAAAATCTGTTGAAAATCCTTTTATTCTAGTTGTTGTTCAAATGCAAATTTTTTTCCGAAATTCAGAGTCAGTGAGATCAACTTTAAGAGCTCTACGTCCAATTTATGGACAACATCTTTAGCGATGAAGCTCATTTCTGGCTGAATGGCTTCATTAATAAGCTAAATATGCGTTATTGATCAGGCAGCAGTCCACACGTACTCTACGAGTCATCATTGCATCCCGAAAAAATTACGGTTTGGTGCGGTTTATGGGTCGGCGGCGTTATTAGGCCGTACTTCTTCCGTGATAATCAAGACCGCCGCGTTATTGCGAATGCGAATCGTCACCGCTCAATGATAACCGATTATATTTGGCCCGAATTGGATGACATGAACTTTTACAATATGTGGTTCAAGCACATATGAACTTCATACGAATTGCGAGGGTAAAATTGGTATCGAATGTACTTTCACAGGAATACCAATTTTCATTGATATTTCAAACCATTTTTCTTTTATTTAATAAAATTTTTGTAGCGCTCTTATTGAAAACCACGTTATTCTCCGCCTCGGATTTTTCTAAACAAGCTCGAAGTTTCGACTACTCGTCTGTATTTTGCCTTATCGAAAGTATTCCGGCGACCATGAACCAAAGCTATGGACAAGTGCAGTGATCTTAAAGCCTTACGGTAATTGTTGACTACGCTAGAATTAATTTTTAGCGACCACAAGAGCAGCGAAGTCGCCGGGCTGTCAATGTAAATGGTAGCTTTCTGTATCATCTCGTAGTTGTCAATAGAGCATCACAGACATTATCTATACCTAGTTATTCCGCTGGGAAAATGCTAGTTGAGTTTAGTTGTCGGATAAAAACAGAAATATCAAGATCATTGGAGCATACCAAGGTCCCTACGCCGCAGTTCATGAGTCCATGGACCCGTTGGTAAAGACAGATGTGGCATCGAGGCTAACCTCACCCGAAAGCAACTGTTCCAAAGCTAAGTTAAGGAAGATATAATCTGTTTATTTATGTTAAACTGCTTCAGTATGGTCCAATGTTCTTAGCCCTTTCGGTTACAACATTTTATAACTTTATTCTTTTAGATCGCTGATATTTTCGAGTAAAGACATCTTTGTGCAGTTGACAAATATATATTTATTAATCAGTCAGTAGACCTTGAGATTTGTGTTGTGGATTTATTTAGATACCAGTACGAGTTTCTTGGGTAGTGATAAAAATTTCTTTAGATTTTTGCGAGGATTGCCAAGGTCTTTTTATTCCCCAGTGTAACTAACTGACAGCGAGGAAAGTGTAAGCAATGAAAGTTAAGTTCTGCCCAAGATATTTTTTCCACCTTTAAAAATATTTATAAATGTTTGAAAAACAAATTCCAGAAGCAAGCAAGTTTGATTTTTGACAATTGGTTTTCGTTTAGGATTTAAAACTTCGATCCAAAATGATGAAAAGTATGTTGACAGGTGAAATTTAACACTATGTTTCAACCTGTCTATACGGACCGCTGTATACCATATAAATATTTGACGACTCACCCTAAAGGTAGGTCACGACAGTAGAGGAAATAAAACGTTGCCTATAATAAGGCGAATTAGATTTTAAAACACTTTTTCTATTAAATTTATTTTTAATACTTCAGTTTCACAATTTGTGGACTGAAAAAGGTTCAGTTCACTCTGTTCCTGCAGGTCACTCTTGCAATCAGCTCATGGTGTGGCCGCCAATGCTTGTGATCCCCCTTTTTTGTTACTAAGCTCAAGGCAATGCCCATGGCGTTCGCTGGAATGCATACAGTTTGTAAGTGTATTAGTGCACATATTTTGTTCGTGACATTGTTCTTGTTGCTGTTGCTGTTCTATGCGTAGTGCTTTCTTTCAACGCAGTGATGCGTAAATATGAACTTTTATGCCGAGCACGCACCACTTCCATTCATTCACACATGCGCCCCCAAACCATTTGCTCCACATACCACTTGCATGTGTGTGTGTATGCGAGCATATATAAATATATATGCATTTCTCGGGCCGCGCACACTCGTGTGCAATGTGCGAAAAAAGTCACAGAACTGCAAGTGCAGTTTTTCACGTTGTTGTTGTTGCTGGTTGGTGTGGTGGTGTGTATAAGTGCGCTTTAGTGGTATTAAGATTATTTATTCCTGTGTGTGGTGGCGTTAGTGCACTTGCAACATGGCTACTTAACTGTATTTCAAAGGGCAATGCTAGTGTCAAAACTGTATAGAAAAAACTGTAAAAAAAAGTCGCAAAATTGTTTGTGCAAAAGAAGTTTGCAAACACATGAAAAATATGAATGCCGCACGCTGCAGCCCAGGGTTGTATTTGCAATGCGCTTTAAAATAAATTCGATAAGTCAGAAAGGTGCGAAAGTCATAAAACCACAAACACTTAGTTATATATGTATATACATATATAAATACTATATATATCATGTTAATATATATGAATTTCCAGCAAAATACAATTCGAACTATACTCACCACACTCAAAATACAGTCGAGTTTGCTGTGCGCGGCTTGCGCATTTAAAATGCATGACTGCCTGCGCGATGGCCATTTTGGCGTATTCCAATCGCAACAGAGTGGCTCTTCTGCGTGCGTTCAATTGAATTAAAATGTTCGCACATATTATAGCGTCAATGTTGTCGTTTTCACTTTGTTTCAAGTGCTTCGCTTTGGGTTTGAGCAAAACTTTTCAACGACTGCGCTATCACCTACAAAACGCGGCATATTCAATAGTTGGTAAAAAGAGCGCGTAAATATTATTCTAACTTTGTATCGCACTAAATAAGTGTGCTGGGGAGATTTTTAATGGCTCGAACAGGTAGACTCGGAGGCTTATATGTATTTAACCAAAAAAGGGAAGGATGTTCAAAGTTCAAAGTTTCGAATCCGAATTTATTTTCGTCCAGAGATGGAGAAATTACTAATCTGAAACAAACGCTTGACAGAAAAAAATTATTATATCCCATTAGAATAGGAGGAAAAAATAGTTTTGCCGATATTCGCTCAAAAATGTGTCCAGTCACTACCGGCATCTTCGAGGCATGCTTTCTATAGTGTCTAGTGGCAAGAATATCCAGATCCGACGAATTTCGTAAGACAACTGCTTCAAAGTATATGTGCATCTTCCACGAAGCTTCCGTTCAATATTTGCCCACACATTTTCAATAGGGCCTGCATCGGGCGACTGTGACGGCCAAACCAATGTAACGATGCCAGATTGAGTTTTCCACTGAGTACAGAGCATCCTGTGGTGTTTAGTATCGTTGTCCTCCTGCAGAAACCAATCTTCATTTTTTCTGATGAACCATCGTTTGGCAGATAGCAGTAAAGCCTTTTTGTGGATTTTTATTATTTTCTCGGCATTTAGGTTGTCAGTAAAGAGGTACGAAGTGCCGAAGTCCTGCTTTGAGAAGCAGCCAGAAAGATGAACTTTTTTTTCATGTTTTACGGTCCGCTGAACAAGCCTATTGGTGGAAATTGACCAAGCTCACGTGAGAACAGAACGTGCCCATATAGAACATTCATCAGTAAAAATGACATTTTTTGTTCACTTTTCCTATCGAACCATGTTCTAGTAAATCATTGACATTTTTCGCCAATGTATATCGCTCTATCCACTTCTGTACAAATGCCTTCGACTTTCTCATATATTGAGCAGTCGCTGATTGCGATATTTTGGGACCTTTCGGGTGGATGCAAAGAAACACAGCTTCGTAGCGCGACGCGTATTTAACACTTATGGTGTTTAACGTGATTCTCTTTCAAAAGATCAACGACAACTGAACCTTTGTTGACAATGCAGCACGGACAAAGCTTCCCTCTATTGGCTCGCGAAGGAATTGGAGCGAAATCTTTCATTGACTATCGGTAAAGTCGACCACGCTCTTATTTGACAGACTGTATAACTAATAATGAAGATGTTTTAAATAAGCTCAATTTCTGACTGCGAATTCCATTCTTCCTTCGAAAACTATAAAAGTTACTATTTGCCTAGGACTCAATCGAAAAAGCTTGGTTTCTTCCTAAACGCAGAGAAAGTTTTTCTAGCCATAGCTGCAGAGAAAAATATATCAATTTTGTGTTTCAAAAATGTTTCGCTGGTATGCAGTATTTGTTATTGGACATATTTTTAACTGAAGCCTTCCTATAATTTTAATATCGCACTTTATGCCGAGAAATACAGGCTTCTCCAATAAAAAATAAAAAAAGAGTTATATGATATATTTTCAAAAAATAGAATACTAATTGTTAAGGAGATTCATTTTATTTAATGAGGAGCACAATCAAGTTAATTAGGATCTGAGTATAGCACTTTCAAATGGCCTCCACAACTTCTTCTGCGGGAATAAAGTAAATGAACCCAACTTTCGATAGCATTCTACTAAATCAAGTCATACGTCATAAATACCACGTTTAATATTTACTTATAAAGCCCCAATAACCCCATAAGAGCAATTCTTATGGTATTAAATCACAACTTCTTGTTGGTCATTCAATGTCATTTATTGAAATAATCGAATCTCCGAACCTTTCTCAGAATAATTCGGTTATTGCACGTGTTGTGTGACACGTAGCTCCGCCTTATTTTAACCAGATATTGTCAAGATCAACTTTCAATTTAAGTGAATGTAATAGTTGTTCATAAATAAATTGTGGTTTTTTCGCATGAGAATCGACAGTTTTGTTTGTTCACAGCACCACTCTGATGAAAGAGAGTCTCATCGAAGATCATGACACATTAAGAGTGGCCTTAGAAATCGTATCATTCCTATTGGAAGACCAGGGGCAACCTTGCATTCAAAATAAAAAAATGCCATTCTTGGATGATCACCGAATCTAAATATCAATGAGAGCTTTAGACAGTAGTAGTAGTCCTAGCTTCAGTAAGAAGCTGATACTTGGATAATTATATTATACTTGTATACTATTTATTCATATATGGAAATCAGTTATTTCGATATATGAAGGTAAAAGGAAAATATTATTATTCGATTTTTTTGGTACTAAATATCATTATGTTAGTCAAAACATGATGAGCTTTCAATGTAATTAACACATATACCATATATGCATAAACTCAAGCGAACTCGATGCTCATCCCTATTCAGGGGTTATATACAGTTAGGATTTTCAAAAAATCGATTTTTTTGCGTTTTCTTAATATATATATATCTGAGTATACACACACAAAATTTCAAGTCGATCCGACGAATATTTTCGAAGTTATAGACACATTAGTGAAGGCGCGCCGACTAGCGCCGGTGAGCAAGATTTCTCAGAAACGGCTGAACCGATCGGTCTGAAATTTTTGCACAAGCTTCTCAACTATATTTTTTTAGTAACTGATCGAAGGATTTCCCTATCCGATGAAAATTTCTTATTTTTATAAACAATTAAAGACACGAATTTTGGTCGAAAATCGAACCTTTTGCTTTGAGTAGCCGCCATTTTGTCAAAAATTTTTTTGCTAATTCCTTCGATCAATCACTAGATTATTTATTAAATTAATGAAATTTATTTGGTTTTTGCATTTTAGATGACCCAGTCCAGAGACATCATGCTCACCGCAAGAGGCCTTTTTTTTGCGGACCTCTGCAAAATTGGCAATATCAACGTTCCCGATAATTATTTTTGGCAATAAAAAATATGTGAATATAGTTTAAGGTTGTCATAATATACCTGCCAAATTTTAAATCAATAAACTAAATAGTTTGCTTAGAAAAAATTCTTGAAAAATGCCTTCTTTCGACCTCCTAACTGTATATAACCCCTTCAAAGAAATCAAATATATTTACGTAGTGTTTTTTTTTTACTTATTTTCGTATTTAGCTTTTATCTAAGTTACTCTGTGTGTGAAGAAAATATCCCACTGAGAACCGCTCCTACTATAATTTTTCTTAAAAGTCTCCATATTTTCAACGGACGAATTTTCAACGGACGATCGCCAAATTTTAACTTAAAATGTTATTAAGCCTAATGAGAAAAGTGACATATTACTTGTTGCTAAAATAATATGCCAACAATTATCAACCCTTTTGAGATTTGAGTCTCCGTGTATTGGAAGGATACCACATGTAATCGAAAATATGCTATTGTCAATTTCATTTGACATATGTATTGAAAATCATATATTAGACCGTGTATCTATCCCTTTCATGTAACCAATATTTGGTAACGGACTTTAGAGATTTTTTGACCCAGTGCTATTTATCGAACATAATTTTAGTTCGTATGATTATTTGGAGAACTAATTTCGATTGGTTTTTGGAAATCCTTAGACTTCTGTGCTATCTAGAGGGAAGGTTTTTGCTTTGAATATCATCTTGCGATGCAGATATTGTCTAATCAATAACTGAAAGTGATGGTTAGTATGGCTTTAGGAGTTCTCTTCATACTTAGTTTTGTTTTATGTATTTAATATATAATAAATCTGCTATATTCAATATACAGATAATCGAAATATTTTAAGTACCTAAATTTAGTTATTCAGTAATCTAATCAGAAGGAAGATATTTGCAAAGGTAGTAAATAAGATTTAATGAAAATTTTTACACATTTTTTATGAAATTTGTTTCACGTCAGCGGTACTTATGTGCTTACTTTTATGTTTCATTGTACTTATTTGTAATTTTTAGAATTCAAAAAATTTTACAACACTTTATTAACTCTTCAAAAAATAAAAAAAATCTTTTACGTCATTGCCTTCACTTGACATTCTAAATTGAAATGTTTGCATTCTTTCTTTTAGAAACATTGTTGGAATTCACGCTCGCTTGGGAAATATACAACGACTGGGTAATATTTAAGTTATTCTTTTAAAAAGTCTTACATATTCATATCTATGGAATTGCAGTCAAATGAATACAAAAATTGTGAATCTTCATGCCAGTGCCCAGAAGAATGCTCGAGTAGAAAACACAAAACTTAAAATTCGAATTTGTTTTGAAAATCTTAATAATGCTACCGCCAATCGAATTTTTATATAAATATAAATATGTATGTAAATTGAATTTTCCTATGTAAATAAATGTAAATTGAAAATGCTGTTAGAGTAACATTCAAGAATTTTGGGTTGAAAACGCTAACACCAATAACCGGGCTATACTAAGCAATTAAAAATAGTTTATAGAGAATATCATTAAAAGCTTTTAATAAAATTTATTTATCTGGTAAAATATTGTATAATGAGATTTTTCAAGATTCAAGTATAGTGCGAGATATGTTCGTAAATATTCACCATTAGGTGCTTTGCAAAGGAGTACACATTTTTTTTAAATAGTGTAATTAACCAAGAGCTTTGAAATTGGCTTACACTTCACGCTAAGATTCTTTTTGGCAAGAGAATGGAAGAGTTCCATACTCAAGACTTGGATGCTATTTTTTTAGCTTTTATCCCTCTTTTCATCATGAACAGTTTTGTCCAAAACAGTCCGAAGTAGAAACCGAAAGTAATCAGGCGAACGAAGGAAGAAGAAGGCACAAGTTGAGAGCGTGAAACGCTGACAGAAATTCTAGTTTCTGCTAATGAAATATCTACTAGTAGAAAATAGCTGCTGCCATATGAAGAAACATCTGTTAAAACGCATGTGTAAACAAGCAGTATTTGACGAATTTTCTTTGAATTCATTTAGTTTCATTGATTTTAATTGTGAAATAAATTTTTTTTTATACTCTTGGAACATTTTGATACAGAGTATAATATTTCTGTTCATATAACATTTGGACGTATCACTTAATATTAAAATAGATATATAGTTATATATACATATAAATGATCTATCTGTCCGTCCGTCCTTCCCTGCAAGCTGTAACTTGAGTAAAAATTGAGATATCTGGATGAAAATCACTGTCATAAAAGGCTATTAACCGAAAACCTATAAAGTGATATAACTAAGCACTAACGTAAGATATACACCATAGAGGACCACAGCAGGGAGCACCTTTGGACAAAAGATGGACCTTCAGACTTCGAGATGGTAAGAGAGGGTCTTATAGGACTTTAGACTTTATATATTCCCTCAGGAAAAAGTCTAATGGTGTGATAACACACGATCTTGGTGGCCAACCGGCAGTCCCAAAACGTGGAATTATCTGCTCAATGAAGTGTTCTCTAGTTGGAAAATGGCACCGTCTTGTTCAAACCAGATGTCGCCAAGATCACGAGTTTTAATTTCAGACATCAATTTGACGGTTATCATTGGGCGATAATGGTCGTCATTGACGCTTACGTTCTCACCAGCATCATTTTTGAAGAAATATGGACCGATAATTCCAACGGCCCACAAAACACATCAAACCGTTGTTTTTTCTGAATGAAATGACTTCTCTTGAATCTCTTCAGGTTGCCCTTCTTCCCAAATGTGGAAATTTCGCTTGTTTATATACCGACTGATCCAGAAATGGGCCTCATTATTGAACAAAATTTGGCTCGAAAACGTCGAATTTTCGTGGAACTTTTCAAGAGCTCATAGAATGAAGCGATGTCGCTTGTGAAGGTTAAGTAGCATCAGTTGTTAAGGCGTAAGTCTTTTCATTATAAAATGCCAAACAATACAAAAAAGGCTTTGAAAAAAATACCTGTACTTGAAACATTCGTTACATACATAAACAGTATAAGAAAACGGCAATTGTCCCTTTTTTATTTTCGACCTAACATGTGTCTTCTTAATGTGACTTATTAAGTAAAATTATATATATATTTTTTTCAAATATCGCCGTTATGTTTCATAATCGTCCAGGTTTTAAATTTTTATAATTTATTTTTCTATGCAAAAGAGGTATATTTGAAAAAAGTAGTTTTCTATTAAATTTTTCGTTCAGAACAAAAGCGCCGAGTAATATTTCACGCGAAGTCATCAACAACCTAAACGGTAACATGACTTCCGCCTTCGAGATTCAAGCGCTTCTGTACACACCAATGCATATACACACTCGTACATCGCTCTGCAATAACAAAGGCATAAAGCACACTTGCGCCACCGGCTCAATGCGGAAGTATGTACAAATGTATGTTTGATTGTTTCGCCGTAAAACGTTTCTCTTGTAAATTTATGATTTTCAATAAAATGCCAATAATATTTTTTACGCTAATGCGACAATGCAAAGCAAATGTCAGAGACATAAATAAACGATGTCAGGCGAAATGCAAATAAAACAGAGGCAAGAACAATTTGAAAATGCCAAAAGGCGACAGCAGTCATTTGCGAATAAACATGGACAGCTCAAGTAATGATAAGCAAAGCGAGTAGGAAAAAAAGTACAAAAAAGTTGAAAATTTGTGGAAAAGAGATAAAAAAATCTGCAGCGAAGATAAATAAAATAATATAAACAGAACATTTGGCAACACATGTCGCTGATTGTCAGAGAATTTAGAAAAGGGTACAAGAGCCGGCTTTTACCTCAGCCGAAAGCCAATAAATTAGGCATAATATGAGACTGCTGAATGGCAAGTAGACGCTGTTGTTGTAATAAAAAAACGCTCCTTGTATAAAGTGACTGAGGGCTATTGCTATAAATTGTCAAATTATGTTTTTCTAACGCGAATTTCTGCCTTACAAGAATTTTTTGTGTGTGCACTTGCTGTTGTTGTTGCTGCTTTTTCACTTGCGCCTGTAAGCCTTTTTGCTGTTTTTTTTCTTTACTCCGCTTCTTCGTTTGCTTTATCACTTGATGATACCGACTGCCGAGTATTAGCAGCGCATCACGTAGCCCGTAAGCGGGGAGCGTGTTGTTGCTTGTGGACCGTGATTTATGCGGCAAAGCGGCCGTAGCGGCGCAAGCTTACTAGCACTATATAAGTACATATGTATGTATGTAGGTATATAGATGTCTCTCTGTATGTGCATACTAATATCAGGCAGCGTGCGACTAAAAATTTGCGAAAAAAATAACGCTAAGCGGCAAAGGGCACACAAACGATTTGACACTACTTTTGTAGCCCGCTTTTTCACAAAATCCCTCTCGCGGCGCCACATACATAGATACGCTTACAGCTTGCTCTACTTTTACCTTTCCGCCAACAACACAGAACTTTTTTTCAAGTTTTTGTTTCCGTCGATTTATGTGTCTATGAGAAATTATTCGGCGGTAGTATGATTTATAGGCGTCATACAAGGGGCTGTGTTTAATCGGATGCCACGTACGACCACTGATTTTCGCGGTGTGTATGTGTGTGTGTAAGCGGCGTTGCTTGGTCCGCACATAAAGTTTTTGAATTTTGTTGTTTCAATGCAATTCCAGTTGAGTGCCTCCAATAGATAAGCGGTAGGCTGGCAATTTTTTCCTCAACAAATGTGTCAACGCAACGTCAGTGGTGCATCAATGCACACACACACATACACGCCAAAGTTTTATGGCGAAAAATTGCTTTTTAGGTCACCGGTACCTTTACTGCGGGTCGTAGGAGTTGACTTTTGGTTGCAATTTTTACCACTTTTTGGGTTTAGTGTTGTTCAAGGTATTTAAGATAGCGTTTGGTGTTGCTAAAGCTCTAAAAAAGCTTTCCGTTGGTGGTCTTAAAAGTTTTTACAAACTTTTACTTTTTAAAAGAAAAATTTTATTTTAGTGCTTCTCAGGGTATTTAAATTATCGTTGAGGGTTTCGAAAGCTTTAAAAAAGCTTTTTAAAGGTTTTGGCTTTTTAATGAATTTTTCAAAGAAATAAAGTATTTCGGGTTAAAATTTTGCCAAATGTGGTTACGTGTTACAATAAAATATTGAAATCTTCTAAAGTGCGAATTTTAAAATACTAAAATTTTCCACATGAATGTAAAATATTCGATTATATCGAAACAATGAAATATCTAACTCTTTTTTGTAATTTTTAGAGAAAAGCTTTTAATTGAAAATGCATTTTCGACTATGATGGCAACCCTTAATAGATTTTAATTCAATTGTAGCGTTAGTTCAACAAAAATGATAATGTACATAAAAAAGGGCTGCCACAAATAAACAAAGAATAAGATATGAATGTTTGTAACAAATTTTTTTTAAGAGTTGCCACCTGTTTATAATGTTTTTCAATGAAAGTGGTAACAACAGATAGAATGGACTCCAAATTAAAAAAAATACGAAAGTTCAAATTTAATTTTTTAAAAAGTTGCCACTTGATTCATATTTTTTTTCATTAAGTTTATAAAATTAAATTTTTAAGAGTTGACAAAAACAAACAGTATCGACTTCACACTCAAACAATTTATGAAAGCTCAAAATGATTTTTTTTGCAAGGTTGCCACTTGGTTAAAATTTTTTTTCATTAAATACATGAAATAAATAAATATTATAATATGTAACAGAGGCAACATGTTTAAGAACTTTAAGAAAACTCCAATTTGAACTTTTTTGGAAAAGGTTGCCACTTGGTTATTTTTAGTTGATTTAATTAAAAATATAATAGAAATGAAATTTCATATTTTAATATAGGGTGCAAACAAAAAATAATTTTGGTAAGGTTGTGATCGATTTTTTTAAAGAGTTGCCACTTGTTTCAAAAGTTTCTTCTAATAAGACTGATAGCATAAGTTATTATAGATTTCAAACTTAAAACATTTGTGAAAGTTCGAGTTTATTTTTTTTTAAGGTTGCCACTTGGTTAATATTTTCTTCATTAAATATATAAAAGAAATTAATATTATAATAACTAACAGAAGCATCACGTTTGAGAGCTTTAAGGAAACGCAAATTAGGAAATTTTTTGAAAGAGGTTGCCACTTGGTTATTTTTTTTTTTTTTTGTTTAATTAAAAAGATAATAGAAATAAAAATTTTTATTATAAAATCAATTTTAAAATATACTGTTGTAAAAAAAGTTTTTTTTGATGATTTTGCTTCTAGGCGTTGCCAACTAATTGAAAAATTAAATTCCAAAAATTAAATTATTGAACACATACAAATAAGTTTATCTGAAGACTCGACTTCTTAATGCTAAATACTAAAAGTTTTCTATTTCAAACTATATACCATATATTCAAAAAGCATGCAATTGAAAATATTTTCTCATATGGTTGCCACATGTTTAAACCTTTTATTGATATTTGTGAATGAAGTAATGTATTGATATCTGGAGGAAAGAAAACAAATTTAAACTTTTAACATCGATGATATTTCTGAAAATAAGTGGCAACTTTGTAAAAAAAATATTTAATTAAAAAAATCATTAAAATAAATATAACTGCATTAAGGCTATTATTATTATTACTTTTGCTTTTGGAAAACAAAAATTAATTCTGTTTCACGCAGTGCAACTACAATCAGCTGTTATACATATGTACATATACTCGTAATATAATTTTGGCAAGTTCGAATTTAAACAGGTGTTTCGAAGTGCCAATTCTTTTAGCAAAATCTGCAGCAGGTGTTTTTATTACAACTTGTTTTAAACATTTCTTTAAACAACTAATGGTGATTATACTTCCCTTCAGCCATCAAAAATGTGTCTTAACTAAACTCTAAGTTGTGTTTACTCAAGTGCTTTTTCCTGTATAAAGTTTTATCAAAATCGCACGTGCTCGTTAATAAATTATAAGACAAATTATTTCCGTAGAAATAAATACAAATAACGGAAAATAACAAATATTGACTCCACCTGATACGCGCCACATTAATCTTCCTCTCATACTTGTAAGATTTCGGTTTTATTGTCACTTTTGAAATTGGGAGACTGGCATTTTAACGTTGTAATATTCCTATTTTTGGGAAAGTTTTAAAAATAGGGAGGTAACTCACGCTAACTGTTATAATTTAGATTATTCGTTTTCACTTAAACTTTTTTGTGTCGAAAAAATTGAACTTTGGTATCTTAATAAGTTGGTTTGTTTCAGAGGTCTCACTATTCGATTTTTTTTCAACATAGTTTCCTTCAAGGGATTATAGCGACCTTCCTACTTTTCGGCGCCATTGTAGTACGGTTTATTATTTGCTTCGAAATAGGATTCAGGTTTGGTGATCACCTCTTCATTTAACAAAATCCAGCTAGCATTCGTTTGAGGAGGTTAATTCTGGAGAATACGGTGAATTCGAAAGTAATTCGAAGTCCAAAATGCCCTTCAAACGACCCAATTACGCTATAGTCCTTCCTTTTTTAAACGCAGTTAATAAAAATTATTCCATGCGTAGCCTCAAATACAGACGCCATAACCTTTTCAGCCGGCTTTTGAGTTTTTCCACGCTTTGGAGCGTTTCGAGGGTTGCAGTCTACTCGGATGAGTGTCGATTGGACTTCAGAGTGAAATTATGGAGCCACGTTTCATCCGTTGTCATATATCGATGCAAAAACTCGAGTTCATGGCTTGAACAACTCCAAGTACTGCTCCCAATCTTGAACTCGTCGTTGTTTTTCGTCAAAAGAGAGCTCGCGCGGCATCCACTTTATACAGAGCTTTCTCATACCCAAAAATTCGTACGAGTCCAGTTGATATCTTTGCTATTTAGAACAACTTCACTTTATGGTAATTTAAAATTATTTTGTGGACTTTTTTAATGTTTTCGTCGGTAGCGACCTCTTTTTGGCGTCTACTGCGTTTACCGTATTCGATGCTCATTTTATCATGTCTAGGCTTAGCATACCAATTTTTGATGGTTGATTTGCCTGGGGCAGTCTCTGGAAATTCGTCCTCAAGCCAAGGTTTTTCTTCAACTGTTATTTTCTTCCTTCAAAAATAAATATTTTATCAACTCCCCAGATTTCTTTTTATTCATAAAGTAACTAAAAAGCATATGGATTTGATTCTAGTCGTCTATGTGTAAGGGGACCTAACTCCTAACCTGTTTGGCTCCTGCCGAGTTTATAGAAA
Organism: Bactrocera zonata; assembly: GCA_037783105.1. Taxonomy (NCBI): domain Eukaryota; kingdom Metazoa; phylum Arthropoda; class Insecta; order Diptera; family Tephritidae; genus Bactrocera; species Bactrocera zonata. Next base: position 222,722 of record JBAWJQ010001142.1, on the reverse strand, counting down.
AACTTAGGAGCAGAATATCGATGAAGGCTTGAATGGGGTCATGCGACACCTTACCCAACAATGGAGCCGATCCACTTTATGGAAGATCTTGGTTCGCGTGCTTACAGAATCCAAATCATCTAAGAATTGAAACCGACCGACTATTAAGCGTGTCGCATGTTCTTTGAGTAATCTCAAGACGAGATGGCCGCCGTCCATGTCCATATATCTCCAAAACAGAAGCCGACTATAATATTATCGTCAAAGGAAAACGCTATAGACTTTTCCGTACCTGAATTTGATAATGTTGGATGATCTTTGGTTTGAAAAAGGCTGAGCTATATTCCATACAGTCAATTAAACAATAAATTTATTGAAGGAAATTTCTGGTTACACCACAGGACTCATTTTTGTGTGAGAGAGAGAGAGAGAGTTATTGCTGACATGCTTGATAGTTAGAAGAAATACTGTTCAGAATATATAGCAAATAATTCCGCACTTCATTTCATAACAAATAATAATAGCTGATTGACCGATATCTGGCATAAAGTATTGACTCACATGCAACTCTGTAGGGATGTCTTTGCGGGAATCTTTGTGGTTCTGAAGCTTTTCATTCGAAATTTCAAAGATGAAGTTTGTTGGAGAGCATTTGCAGGCGTCTTCAGCATAACATTGTATGACAGGAGAGCGTGATTATTATCTGATTTTCATATTACATCTCGTAACAATGCTCTAACTGCTACTGAACAACAAGATATTAGCCGGTTTAAAATGTAGGGATATCTGCGCTTCCAGTATCAAGTAAGCTGCAGTAACTTCTAAACAGGGTTTTACATCACAACGCAGCAACTGACACTACTTAAGTGGGGCCAGTGGCAACATAATTCTATTACAACACACTTTCCCATTATTTGCGTATTTCAGCAAATGTTTCACATGCTTTATGCATACATTGAAGTTTGTAGTAAGCATGTACATATGTGTTAGTGTGTTTGTTAAGCTTATATGTGAATGGGTACGGCGACTGCAATGACATGCACAACTCCTACTTATGATTTATTGTTTCCACCATTTTATTGTAACCAAAATACGAACCTAAATTGAGTTGTCAATCAAATGACATGACTGCCAATGACAGCAAGAAGGCTAACTGTAGGGAGATGGAGCGGAGATGACGCCGCTGAGTAGCTCATCACAATTCGTAGAGGAAGAGACAGAGAGAGAGGAGCAATAGCGAAAGTGTGGCAAGTCTGGAGCAAAAGCTGAGCTAAGTTGGCGACTTGCATAAATTTATGGTGAATGAGTGAGTGATACACACAAACACACACACACACACTATATTTAAGTAGATACAGTTATGAGCTCGTAATTTCACTCACTGTATGTGCGCGTGCGTGTGTGTGTGTCTATTTCCGCTTGTTGGCTGCTGCTGAAATGTAACCACAAATAGCCATACATCACACACTGGTCAAGCGATAATCCTCCGGGGCGAGCGTGTGTATAATTATCAATGTTTGTTATAATGTGCAGCTTTACGCTGTTATGGCATGTGCGGTGTGTGATTGTTTGGGCGTGTTAATGTCCGCTCTGCCTTACCGAATGACGGCTCACTTCACTATACGAAATGACAACATGAAATGCATTTCATGTCATTTCAGCTATCGCTCAGTTATTACGATTTGCTGCCGCACACAAATGTGATGTGTTATTTCAGTGGCTGCACGTCTGTGTGTGTGTGCGTGGGTGATCGTGTGTGTGTACGGGGATTTTGATGGATGTTATTTATACACTTTTCTATATTTACCATTGCTTAAGTGTGTTTGCTCACGTACTCATGTAATGAAATAGTTTGCGTATATATGTGGCATATAATGGATCGAGTGTAAATAATAGCCTACAAGGGCGCCTAGTTTTCCATAACAGGAAGAAAAGTTTTAAGGTTGTGAAAAATTATTAAACTTTTGTGGTAGCCAGAAACCATAGGCTCCTATGTGGTAAAGTATTAAAGCTGGGAGTATTTAGGTAGGATTTGTCAACTCAAAAATGAGAGAGAACAAAGTATCCGTTTGTTCACTAACATAGTTCGAATCGTTAATTGCAAGTTGTGAAGATAAAGCAATAGGAGATAATGTCTTTTTAAAGCCTAAGTAAGCAGAGAGTTCATCCATCAACATCATCAATTTTTCGTATATGCAGAAGGACAGACAGAAAGCCATGGCTAAATCGACTCAGACCGGAAAGTAATAAGACTGAGTCGATTTAAAAATTTGTTGAACCAATCGTTACAATTCTTTAAAAACTTTCAAAATAGGCTCCTTGTAGGTCGATGCAGCGCTGCTAGCGCGATTTCCAAGCATTGAAGACGTCACGGAAGGCATTCTCCGGAAAAGCTTTGGGAGCCGAGGTGCATGCTGTTTGGATCCGCTCAACCCAAAATACTCGGAAGATTGCCTCGTTATCTCGGAATCATACTCGAAGATCCATAAATAGTCACCTGTGATTACGTTATTCAAAAATTGGGGATTACTTTCACAAATGTTCAAATTTTCTTGGCACACTTCCACTCGCCCCAATTTCTGGTCGTCAGTGAACACTTTTGGGACCATCTATGCGCACCCTTGGCGCATGTTCAAGTGCTCCATCACAATGTCATGAACAACAAATTTTGGAAAATTTCACATCTGGGCAAATTAACGAATAGTCAGTCGACGGTCTGAATTCAAAACTTTGCGCACACGAGTCACATTGTCGGTGTTTGGCGAAGTCGCAAGTCTCCAACTACGCTCTTCTTCAGCGACCTCTTCGCGGCCCTCCAAAAAGACCTGTTGCCACCGAAACACACCATTTCTTGCCAAAACAATATCTGGGTAAGCCTGCTTGATCATATCAAACGTCTCTGTCACAGATTTACCGAGTTTCACACAGAATTTAATCGCGTACCTCTGCTTTAACGTACGTTGCATTTTCGGCTTCCACCACTCACAGAAACACGGCGTGCCAAAATGTTTGTTCAGACTCTTCAGGTGCTCGGAGATAAGTGACCAGCGTCTAATGATGAAATTAGTGATAATATATTCGAAAAAATGTGAGTTACTTATTCGGTCTATCTTTACTCCATTCGCTGTAGTCTTCTCGACTTTCCTTGTCTTTCCTTTCGCAGGTGGGCACTCCCAAAACAAAAGACTACTGCGATATACGTTTTCACGAAGAATCAATTCAGTATGGGAGGATGCATTACCGTGGTACAAAATCCATGAACCATAATTCCGGCTTCTCTTTACGAATGGCTTCGCGCAAATGACGCATAACACTCAAATAGTACTCCTTGTTGACAGTTTAGCCGGTCAAAAGGAATTCGGAGTGCCCCACATCTCGTAAAACAATGTCAAGATGACCTTAATTCTTGACCTGCTGAGGACGTGGTTTTTCAGCTTCGGCTTATTTTTGCCACGATATTCGGCCGATTGATCATCAGTTTCTGGATCGTAAGCATGGCTCGAAGACTCATCTCCAGTAATAATACATTTCATGACAACTTGGAATTCGGAAAGCATTATTTCACAGATGATTCCTCACACAAAGTTTAATGGAACTTCTTTGTTGGATAATTTCATTCATCATAAGCACTAATTATTATTTTGATAAGACATTTGGCACAGTTTTCACCGAAAGTCAAACCAACCTCGGAAAACATATTTAGACGAATGGGTTTTCGCCCGAAATTAAAAAGTCTTACTATATTTTGCCCACAGTGGTATACCATCGAAATATGCAAAAAAAAAAAAAAAAAAAAAAAAAAAAAAAAAAAAACATATATATACATATTTCAAAATGTTACACTAGGTGTCTCTCGTATTAAGAAAGTGGCTCCTTGATTGTCTTTTTCATAGCTATAAAGTAAATTCACCTTCTTTGATTTATTTATGCTATACATATGTACATATATGTATATACTCGCCCAAATCTGCTATCATATCCCTTATTTAAGTAAGAATATTAATCAAATTAATATATTTCTATCTTACGAAAAGAATGATTTAAGACAACTCTTTCAAAGTGTCTAGACAGCTTGACAGCTGGCAGAAATATTATTATTTTCTTTTAGATTAGACACTTTATTGCATCTAATAACATGTGAATTTGTAAGTTTGTAAGTATTTCGATTCCATATGGTGCTTGTGAATCATTTTTTGGATATAGGAATCACAAAAATAATAAAAATTACATTTGTTAAATATACTAGTTATTAAAGTTGTAATTAATATACAAAATAATATGCTATTAAATATCAAAAAATACAAATTTTCTTATATTTTTTATCTCATAAATATTTATTATGCGTTGCTCTTTTCCTTCTCTTTACACATCATTCGCATCTTCATTATTTATGCAAAAGTTTTTCCTCAACCAAATATTTCTTTTATTCACATGCTTCGATTGGCGCAGAAAGCATAAACTTTAGATATGATCTGCAATTATGTGCGGCGCTTCTTCATCTTCGCGTCATTCTGTGTGACTTCATCGCTTCTGCAGCGTGCAGTCACTACTTGCCGAACTGTGGTTTGCTTTGTTGCTCTGCCTCTTTGTTGGCTTGACTCGTAGCCAGTTGACACTGGACATCGCTCGCCATCTTCGCTCACATTTCTTTCTAATAGCCTGTGCTACAGCTGTAGCATGTTCTTTAGAATGCTGCTTTTCATAATAAATATATTAGCTTTGTTGTACTCTATGGTTCGAGTTAATAAAGTTATAAGCTGGGCGTTGCGTAAACGTAATTACTTCATTTACTACATTTGCTCATTAGATTAAGGCTAGAAGAAAATATATCTAATATCCCAATTTGTTAGTTTTTATGTAACAGTTTTATTATCTTTTATTAGAAAATTAAAAAATGTGCTCTTTAACCTTTCTTTTTCAATATAATTAACAAAATCTCTACGTATAAAAACTTTAGTAATAATGACATGTTTAGAGATTTAAAATTTCTTAGAGGAATAGCTGTTCAACCAGCTGTTAGGGTTAGCTCACTATTTTAACATTGACGTCAAGTATACTTTGGTGCCAAAAAATATTCAAAAACTTCGAAATCTATTCCTGAAATACTTTAATTAATTAGTTTAATAGTTGTATTTGAGGTGTAAAAGGTCCTAGGGAATTATCATTAGAAACTTACTCTTAGCTGAAGTTTGCAAATCGAATAATTATTTTCATGTAAATATCAAAATTTTTGAAAGTTAAATTTTTTTTCGGTTTATCACGAAGTTTGTAAAACCCAGAAGAAAAGTTGGAAACCCTATAAAGAAAATGCACCAAAATTCTGTCATCTGTGCAAATCAGTGTTTGAGATGACAATTTTAATGCACGTTTTTCTCCCATGCAAAGAATGTTCTTTTATCCCTTAAAAGCTCTTCTATTGCCAGACCTGCTGATACTTAACCATTTTATAAAATATCCTCCATACATCTGACTGATTCAAATTAAGTCATTTTACAGACAACTTTTTATTTCACAAGATATTTTCATGAAGTCTGACATAGATTATTGCCTAAAACGTCTGATGTCTCTGACTATACTTTTCTGATGAGATCGCTATTGCATAAAGCCACCATTCAAACTGACCGAAAATCTTGACTGTTATCATTCAATAAATACTTTTTTTCTTCATTAAGTAACCGTAAGAAGTGTCTGTCCTCGTTTTTGGTTCCTACGCGCTCCACATCGGAATTAGACCGAATTAAATCTCCTGTGGCATTTTGGGTTCTAACACTGTACCAACGGACCTCGCGTTCGCTTAAAAAGTGCTGTTACTCCGACCCATTCTAGCGCGTCTGCAACATCTCTTTGTCCTACAGTAGAGCACAGGAGATCTAATGAACTACTTTCCCTTAAAAGCTGATCTTGCCGAATTCTTAATCGTTCATTCTGAGGTATGTTTGATTAGGTTAATCGGATAGGCCAATAAGCCACGCATAGATCAGTCTGGTTCTTTGCGATACCAGATGGAGTTCACTACCTAAGTCTACGAGGAGTAGTCATCATTTTGAAAGACTGCGCTTGACTCGATTTTTAAAAGACTGTGCGGTCTCACTGTCAATACCTTCTCTAGTGTATCATACTGTGGCGAACCTAGATGCTTACAGCGTAGTCTTGCCAATGCGAGTACACAAGAAATGTTCCATAGTTTCCCAGGTGCCCTGCTCTATGCATTTTCAGCAGTCTTTTCGAGCTGTCAGCCCCATATTGCGCGCGTGCGTCGCCACCAGACAGTGACCAATAAGTAATCCCATCATGTTCCTACAGTATCCTATGTTCTATCGATGATGATTCATGAGGTAAGGCTATAATAAATTTTTCGTACGCAAGTTGTCAAAGTTATACGAAGAGGGGTGAAATGGAATCATCCAGGTGCTTTCTCCTCCAATGTCCAGCATTTGCTAGACTCAAATTGAAACTTCTCGGCAGTCTTAGCTTCGGCGAACCAGGACATAGATCATCAGCTTACAACATCGGTCCGTTCCCTGCTTAGATCGATCTCCCAGTTCAAACTAATAACATGACTTGACGGTTATTTGTATCAGCCAGAGTGGGCAGAGTAAACGGGCAAAGTGTTTTCCGTTTCTGTGCTGCCGAAGTTAACTCAGTCTATGTTTGCTTTTATATTGCAGGAGTAAGGTTTATTTATATTTTTTATGTCACTCATATGGTATATTATTATAGTTTTTCCTTTTCTTTCTTAGGGTAGATTCCGCTTACGCGGGTTTAGTCGAGTTTGCAACAAAGCAGAGGCTGTTGTTTCCTTTTCATTGAGGGCATTTTTTAAGTGGGGGGCCCCAAACCTGGAGAGGGATGGTTCGCATTCTCACTTTACTCTTCAAACGAATGTTTTTGGCTAACCAGAAAACACTTGGTCTAAATCCGGAAGTCGTGAGCCGCTTAAGCCATGTGTAAAATAATCGTTTCTGGCCAACTCTTAAGTGAATGCCGCTCAGAGAACTTTCCTCACTTGCGTGAACTTCTACACATGACCGCATTCTCCATTGTTATAGTTCACTTAAGCAAAATATTAATTTAAATTCGCTATCCCCTTTATGCTTTTATTTAATTTCGTTTTCTAAAAGCAAACTGAAAAAAAAAAATATGTTAGAAATCATCCAATTTATATAACCTTCAGCCCTTGTTGTCTTTGTTCGCTCTCCTTTGATCCCGTTTATAATAAACTACTTGCCACTGCTATGCTAATTTATTTTAATTTTCTTTTCTTTCGCCATGACTTGCATGTTGAATTGCTTTAGATTTTTATGCATTAAGCTGTTCTTGTTGTTGTGTTTTATTTTTTAAATTATCTCATTTAATTTATTATTCCGTTTTTCTCAGCTTTCAGCAGCATCAGGACATCAAGCGCATCTAAGAACAAAAATGGCCCGTGATTATGACATGACATAAAACTACAAAGTGCTCGGCGCTCTTTGGCTGAATTTAAATGTTTTGCCACCACAACAACTACTAATAAGGTATGTATGACTATGTTCACTTGTCGGCTTCTGGTTAGTGAATTTGTGGTTGTGTTGATTTGGTTGTGGTCGCTTGTTTAGTGTGGTGAGCAAAGAAACTTTTAGTGACATCTCAAGGATGTTGTTATTGGTGGCTTTTGCCACATAGCGGGAGTTGATTCCTGTGAGCAGCAATTAATGGTACTTTTTTTGTAATGTGAAATGTGGGAGAATTAATTTGTTTTGATATATTTTTTTTAAAGATCTCTTTGGAGTTAGAGGTTGTAATACTCGTCTTCTCCTCTGTTGTCGCAGACACTGCTTAGGAGGATGGAGTCCTGTGTAGAAGTTTACGTAAGTGGAAAAAGATTGGAGATTCTAAGTGTAGATAGGTCCTTCTCCCCCCCTGTTACTCTGTTGAATACTTTCAGATCGGTAGTGTTTTCACCCATCCTAGCTAGCCTAACTGTTGCCTTTTAATTCCTTTTCATTGAGGGCGTTGTTTACGTGGCGGGTCTCAAACCCGGCGCACTGGGAAGGGATCGTTCGCCTCATTTTAGCTCGCCTTTAAAAGGGATTTTCTTTGGCTACCAGAGGAAACTTGGTTTAAGACAGAAAGTCGTGAGCTGCTTGAACCATATGGAAAGTAATCGTTTCTGGTCAATCCCCAGCGAATGAGGATCAGAGATCCTTCCTCACTTGCGTGAACTTCTACACATAACTTCATCCTCCCATAAATACTCAGATTTAAAAATAGAGAGAAGGCATTGTTTTCTTGACTTGTCTAAAGTGTAGCGAATATTACCGTTATTTCGGTTGTACGAATCTGAAATTATAGAAGGACGGGTATATTTCTATTCGAAAGATCAGCCGAATGACCGTTCTCCCGATAAATATTCATTATCTATTCCTTAACCTTGAGTTGTGGGTTAAAAAAGATTTCCAATAGACACATAAGTTTAGTTAGAATAGCATTTAAGATGACAGAACACAAGTGAAAGAGAACGAGAGAGACATTACTCCTGTATACTCTTCGAAAAGCAAACATTTTCTTTGTTTACCATCACACAATATCTTTGACCGCCACATAACTGTAAATGCCACGCACTCTGCACATGCAACTAAAGTCCACCATGACTTGACACCCGCTCTGACCAACTGGCCCTTGGTCGTTGGCTGTTGGTCGTTGATGAATGTTTATGAAATTCATAAAATGTAAAATAGCATATTATCATTTGCCTGTGCATGATAAGGGCAAATTGCAAAATCGTCTCAAATGGCTGCCATTTACGCAACGCCGCAGCGGCAGTGTGTGCATGTATGTGTTTGTTTGTGTGTGTGTTGGGTGCGCGTGCAAAGCGTGAAGACTTGAAAGACATTCACATAGTACAAGGCATTCAAAAGAAATGCCAGCAGACGCAGTAAAAGCCAGCGAAACAAAGGAGCTTGTGTTCGGGTCAGTGGCAATAGTTGTTTTAAGCGCTCGTCCTTTGTTCATTAAAGACGACGTAACGTTGGGTGGCAGTCAGCTTTGTTGTAGGAAGTGTATACATGTACTGGCAGCTAACAAAAAGAACGAAGAAAATCTGAGAAAGCAGCAGATAAGGTGACAAGCAAAATTTTGTTTTATACAGCGATCAACAACATCACACTGAGTTTACTGTAGCTCTGCATAGAGACTCGAACTGGATAAGCAAATATAAAGAGGTGGCGTGGTTTAAGGTGTCAAGAGTGTGTCGGGGTTGTCGGAAAACTGACAACTTTACGTAGAATATCTCACTTATGATTCAAAACTCAAATCGGAAGTCCAATACATTTCGAACAATGGTTTCCTGTGTGCCCAAAGGCTTGAAAACATTGACTAAACTTTGTCTACTCACTCAGATAGTGCTTAAAACATAATGTATACCACTACAAAAGCAACAAAAATAGAAAATTGTAAGGCAATTTTTATACCCTAAACATGATGTATTAAGTTTGTCACGAGGTTTGGACTCCGGGTTTCATTCCTTCCACCCTAGATGACTGCACCGTAGAACCTTCTCCTTAGGGTTCTTTCTCGGCTCACACACCTCCTTTATTGTTGTTTGACCTGACCTTAGCCATATCAACACATAAATTATATTTCTAAAATATCATTAAATCATATCATATATACTATATTATCTTGCAATACTGTACTTCTCAGCAAATCATTTTGCATGCTATAGCTCAAGCTTCTCGCAGCGCCACACTAACCAACCATCAACATAACATACAAAAATTCTGAACAACTCGTCACCCAAAGCCGAAGTCTCGCACTAGTACTGAAACAGAAACTTACAAACACAACGCCGCATAAGCTGACCAAACGATTGAACTGCATACACTTAAGTATCCGGTGTTGTGGTAGTCGTTTGGTAGTCGCTGGCGTATACGTAACCTTTAGCATGTGCCTTCGAAGTTCAAGCTCAGTCAGCATTTGTTTATGTATTCATTTTCTCTTAGCTACTTTTGCCTGTAGCTCGCCCACAAACACAAACTCACAACACATTTTTTGTCAAAATGTGAAATTCATAGTGTTAGTTATGTCATTGGAAAGGCACTTCTCATGAACGCTGCGTTATTGCTGTTGCTGCTGAAGTGAGTGTTGCTGCTACTGTGACTGTTGCTGTTGCTACTGTGAGTGTTGCTGTTGCTGCTGCTGGCTCAGTTGGTGCGTGTGCTCATTATTTGCAGGTTTTCTGCCAATCTTTTCCTGTCATTCATGTTTATGCTAATATCTTGCTTCGTTATTGCTCCTGTTTGTTGTTGCTTTTGCTTGTGTATTGGTGAGCGCTACTGTGTGTGTGCCTGCGTTCATTATCTGTTTGTTCGCAAAGTGAAAAGGCAAAACTGAAATAATGAAAATTCTGTGGAATGCCGAAGATGCCTGGAAATTAGTGCACACACATATACAGACTCATCTATATACAAACAATTTTTTGGTAATTTTTTGAATTTTTTTAGTGTGTCACTCCCATTTCGCTCAGTATTAGGAAATATGGCTTTCGTACGCGTCTTTTAAACACACTTCCTTTATTGTATTGGTGTGTGTGTGTTATGCGCCTTTGTATTCAATGTAAATGGCCTCGAGCAGTTTTTCTAATGAAATCATTAACTTTACGGTCTTTAACTGCTATTTATTTTAATTTTATTAAAAAAGTGGTGTGGTCTGGTTGACAGGTGCCTAAAACAGCCACTTAATATCGCTCACGTTTCGCTGGTGGGTGGAGTAGGTAGCTAATTGAGTTGCATGAAACTCAGTGCAATTTAGTAGATGAATAATCATTGTGTGCTCAGCTTCATATGATTCGTGACATTAAACAAAATAATTGTGTGCTTTCTTTAAACGCTACCGCCTGCTGTCAGCTTGTTTCCTGTATGAAACTTGCAACTTGTACCTTCATACTTAAATTCATCAACAATTTATGTTGTCTTTACTCAATGAATAACAGCTAATAACAGTAATTTCACTTAATATACCACAACCCACAATTTTTGACTGTATAAAAATTGCATAATGACTAGTTAATGTGTCGGCCAGCTGTCGCTACTATTAGCCGGTCAACAGCCGGTTTATGAATCATCACTAATGGCTCTCCGCTGCTTGTACATACGATTTTCCTATTTTGATGGCATTTCTATGCTAATTTGCTTTAACACTGGATAGTAATGAGTCGTCCTATTATAGAATGCCACAAAATGGCAAGCATGCGTTGAAGGTGGGTGGAACAGTAGGTAGAGAAGTTTCTAATGCCAAATTAATGTTAATCAATATTGTATAGTGGTCTTAGTGAAGTAATTTTATTTTTTGCTTAATATCATGTTCCCAATAAAAGTTTTATGTGATTAGATAACACTCAATCAATTCACGCATTTAGACTGTTGAAACTGTCATTGGAACTTTATAAAACGACTACTTTTGACTAGCCGATCGAAGCTGTGTCATTTTTTCCCCAACACGTCCCCTTCAGATCAGTCTCGACGTCCTCACTCCACGTGGCTTTTCTTCTATTGATACTACTTTCAGTTATTTTCATCTTTTTTCTTCACTTATTTCTTAAATTTTATTCTTAAGTTTCCCATTCCTGATGTACCTGCAGCTGTTGTAGTTTTGCGGGGATACCAAATTTAGGCATAAAGTCAGCTCATTTTCGTACTGTCAAAAGCAGCTCTAAAATCGACGAAGAAATCGTGAGTGTAAATTCTCTTTTCACGGGTCTTTTCCAAGATTTGGCGCAGAGTGAATGTCTGCTCCATCGTCATCGATTAGGAAACCGGGTTCACCATCTCCTGGCGTTGTGCGTTCACTGCCATTCAGCAGGCTGGAGAAGCGTTCCCTACATAATTTCAGTATGCTCTGAACATCAGCCACTAGATAACCACTTTGCGTTCTATAAGAGTATGCACTAGTCTTGAAACCTTCTGTTAGCCGCCCTTTATTCTCACGTATTTCGTCCTCTTTGTTTTTGGTCAGCAAATGCGTCTCGCTTACCGCTGTTGGCATCTATCCCTTCCCGCAAATTGCGAGGTAAGCAGACTGTTTTTTCTTCTTTCATTCGGTCGTATCGAAGGTATCTTCTTTGCCCACCCTGTCGTTAAAGTCACCAAGTACAAATTTGACAACGTGGCGCGGGCAAATCTAATAGGTGCGTTCCAAGTGCTTATATAGAAGATATCTTTGGTCACATCGTCCTTCTCTTCGGTCGGGGGGTGGGCACATAACAGCGATATGTTGAAGAACTTCGCTTTGATGTGGATTGTGGCTAGACGTTCATTCATAAGAGTGAATGCCAGTACTCGGCGTCAGACTCTCTCTCCCACCACGAATCCCACACCAAACTTGCGGTCTTTATATAGCCACTGTAATAAATATGACAAGGATCTACTCGTCTCAGTTCTTGTCCCGTCTATGGATAGTAATACTTAATGCCTTTGCCATAGTCTTCATCAAAAGGGGGGTCTCTCATCCAAGTCTCTTGTGTCCTTTTCATTTAGGGCAGTATTTTTACGTGGCGGGTCTTAAACTTAACTCGCAACTCTGTGTAGAGACGTTTCGCCTTCTCTCTTTAGATCGCCTTCAAACGGAAGTTCTTGGGTACCTAAAGGATATTTGGTGTAAGACGGGAAGTCGGGAGCTTGAGTTATATGCAAAATAATCGTTTCTGGCCCAAGTGAAATGTCGCGGAGAGAACTTTCCTCGCTAGCATGCACTTCCACACATTTCTCTAAACTCCAAGCCATATATACTTCACACTGTAGAATGAATATTTTTTACATATTTTAAAATTTTTATATTTTTTTTACGTGATTATGCATGGCTAACTACTCGTAAATTGTTGTGTATAAAATTTTAATACACACTCAGCTAAAAGTGAGCAATAAAACAATACTCTTCCACTAGGAAGCCGAGCTCCATGATGCTTGTTATTCTAATAACAAATTTATTATTTATGAAAATTAGCATTTATTACCATAATAAAAATGTTACAAGCGCAGTTTGCTATACAAAATTTTACAACATGAAAAATGTGGTATATAAAATTTCGATTTTCTTATATTTTGTGCTTAGGCTTTATGACTTTGTTTTATAAGCGTGAGGCAAATTTCACAGAGTGAAATATTATAATTTTGTAGTTTTAATAGAAAATATATAATCCATCTCCATGCTCACTACATTTTATGCTTTTTATGCTATTTTTTTTTTTTTTTTTTAAGAAAGTAGTGAACTAAACTATTCTAAATTTATGAGGTAATCTATAAATGTTTTAGTATCCTCAAAGCTTTTTTATTGAGTGCAATTAGGAAAAGCTTTTAGAAGTATGTCTTATTTGATTGAGTTAACTTTTTTACCTCCAAAAGTCGGATTTTTTTTTGTCATGAAACAATGTTTTGGAACTTCCTTAAATTTTTGGTCAAAAATAGTTACATTCTTTTATAAATTTTTCCAAAGTTTTCCAATTCTGTTTCAACTGAACTGTTGCTTTACTAAATTTATTCCACTATCTCCACCAATATTCATACCAATTCATGCAAATCCCCAATCGCGCAAAACTACTCTGCTTCTTGCTCAAAATATCTGCTGAGCAAATTTGTAAATTAGGAACAGGTAATCAGTGGAATATCTTCGTTTCAAATTAACTTCTGAACTAGCGTGTGAAATCCCGTTAACAAGTACTGCAAGCAAACTGAGAAAAGGAAATATATAGATTTGGGGGAAAATATCTACTGTAGTAGCAACTGATGTTATCAAAATCGCACAGGAGAGTTTCAAATGTAAATTTGCTGACCCATTTCAACCACTTGCAATCGAATTTTCTTCTGCTTAGAGAAAAAAAGTAAAAATAAAAGTAACTACAAATGACTGGATTGGGTTGTAAAGAAGGGGTGTGTAGTTGTCAGAGGGGACAACTTTATTGAAAGTCACTGGACTGTGAAGTGGCGTGTCAATAGTCACACCACAGACACAAACGCGAATTGCAAGCAGAATTAGGCTACTTGAAGCTGAAATATGTAGGTATGTGGGCGCACACCTATGTTAGGTCTGCAAGCAAAAAAAATCTCAATTCAGTGGGTAAAACAAAAGGAAATGAAAAAGCAGACAAAACTAATAAAACGAAATAACAAATTTTTTGCAATTCAAAAAAATTAAAGTACCCACATATATACAAATATATAGTACTTTACTTTTGGTTATCGCTTATAGTTATTCCTACCGTAGGTTTACCTGCATTGAAATTCGTGCGACAGTACATTTTAATGTGTGTCTGAAAAGGTCTGACTGTGAAAGTGTTAAATATCAGCTAGTGTACAGATAACTAGTGGAAGTGGAAAAGTAAGGACTGTATACATACGTCAGCGTATTTTATTAAGTTTTTCCTTATCTCACGCGTGAATAACAAAATTGTCGCTTTATATTTGATTAGTGTTATCTGTGACAAAAAGGTATGGAGAACACTGACTTTGAACATAAATTACTTGCATTAGATAGCTGGTGGATGAGATTATTTCTTGAAGGGTTAAAGCCTCAAAGACGGGTCATGAAAAATTATTGCTATGTGTTAAATCGCGAATTTCGGGGGTGATTCGGCAATTGCTCGCTTCAATTGCTACTCCTGGCAGCGTTCCCCATTAATGTTTTTACTCGGCTTCAAGATGTTGTTGTAATGGGTACCTATTCCCCGTTAGGATAGTAAAGATAAGATAAGTTGTCACCCACGAAATTAAAGGTAGGTTCAAGAAAGTGCTGGTTCGATGGAAACGGACCAAAGGTAGTAGGTTTAGCCGGGCATGCAAAAAGATGACCAGTGTCTTGCGTGGACTCATTGCACACTAGATATGCCAGGGACTATTCTGGATAAGTAGGAGTTTAACCTGCTACATTATCTAGAACGAAAGTCTTCGTCTGCAATGGGTGGTGGTTTGTATGTAAGTACGTCATTCACTGAAAGGGAGTCGATGAAGGTGTTGACGATTCCACTGTGAATGGCGGTGAGTGCTTGTCGGGTATGAAGTCTGGTCGGCGTATTGTTTGATGTCGTCGACTTAGTTGATGATTTATGCGAAAGTACCTCATCAGAAATTGCTTAAAAGCATACGGGTCTCACTATGTAGGTGTTCGATAGGAGGCATCTAGAGGCATCCTCTTGTAGTTTGGAGTGCAGTGTTCTAACAAGTTTGGAACTTCCTCGTCTACGTTTTCCAGGCGACGATGTTGGTGCCGCGTAGTTAAGGACCAGCCGGCCGATTGCCTTGTAAGTTACCAATAACGTTTCTTTGTCCTTTCCCCATGTGCTACCCGCTAGCGACTTGAGGATCCTGTTGCGGCTCTGTACTTTGGTGATAAAGACGGGAAATTAGGGCGGAGTTCGCGATTCTTCCAGCCAGGATGAAGCGAACGGTAGCTTCTCCGATAACCCTGAGGAATTGGCATCTGTGGGAATGGGTTAAAGCTGTGAAGGTGCTCTCGGCAAATTCTGTCAAGCCGACCCAGTTAGCTTTGTTAAAGTTAACGAAGGTGCGGTTGTCCAAAGAAAAAAAACTCGGGTGGTTTCTTGATCGAGATAATTATGAGCAGATGATCTGATCCGAGAGTTAGCCAGGTTATGTTCTTTATCAGATCGCCACTATCACTGGTAATATCGGGCAAGCTATTACAAGTGCCCATAATTCTGGTGAGGCTTTGTCATTCATTCAGGAGGAGCTGATAATGCGCCACGCCCTTCGGATTTCACCAAATAGTGAGCATTACCATGGTGTCATGGATATTCGGCTTTGTCGTTGATTTGGTTGGTTGATCAGGTTTCACATATGATTTCTTGCATTTTAGGTTGGCTTTATGTATCCAATGTGGTTTATAGTATAGCTGATGCAATAACAACTTCATTTTGCGGCATTCAAGCAATATTTCCGACAAGCAAAACCATCTTTCAATCTCCCTTGGCATATAACAACAGATTTCTTTGATTTTGGATGTATCTGGCTGCGCTATAAATGGCTGCTGAATTGACTGCCAAATAATCTGCGAGCTCTACTTATGTTTAACAACAATCTTCATCGATTTAAGACTCAATTTTTTCATCTTCAAACTTTTTCACCACCAAGGACGTCTTTCTTCCAAGTCATAATTCCAACATCTTAATCGTGCAAACCCCTTCCATCAAAATGTCACGACTTTCTGCTAAGGTTTTCTTTAATATCAAAGTTATGAAGAATGCATAAAATCTTGCATTTAAAACAAGAAACGTAAAATGCATACAATCGCCATTATAAAAAAATCACTTAATTAAAATGTTTGCTAATACGAATACCAACTAAGCTGAGAACATCTTAACTTATTAAAAACAAACTCAGAAACACGAATACTCATAGCATAAGAGAGACGGAGTGAGAGTTGTAAGAAAAAACCAAAAATAAACATCACGTCCAGCCTGAGTGGTCTTCAGGCAGTACACGCTGACTTCTTGGCACTCACCTCAGAGTCAACAAACAACTCAGCGCCGTTTAGCGTGTACTGGCGCTTAGAGGGTTTCAGCTTTCAGCGCCTCGGATATGCATAATTGAAATGCAGCTCAACCAACTTAAGGGAGATTACACAGTTGAAAAGCCCTAGCTGCTAGCTGCTAGCTGCTACAGTTGTCGATTGAAGACGCGCAGCAGCTTACGAAAAAGAAGCTGCGAAGAGCGGAGGCAAGAAGAAAAAGAACTAAATCAAGAATATTATAACATTTAAAAAGTGTAAAAAGTTTGCGCTTTTCACGTCCAGCTAATGTAAATAGTTTGTACCGTTTTTATGTTTTTCATTTTATTTTATTTTCTTTTCACTTAATTCTTTACATCTTTACACATTTTCTCCACGTTCCCAGCAGTTGTGTTTTAGTTTCGCAGGGAAATTTACTATTGAATTTGCCAAAGGCGTAAAACAGTAAAACGCTTGGGATGCGCAGCGCGTGGGGGGATGCAGCGCGCATTTTAAGAGTATTAACTTTATCAGCAACTTTTATACTACTTTCAACAACGATTTAAATAATTTGCTGCTGCATGCATAAAAGATGTTGCAACAATTTGGTGCGAGTGTATATTGGAAATTGTTAATCGCTGCTTAAAACTATACAATGTTGCTTCAGAAGTTAGGTTTATCCCTCACTTGATTTGCATAAATTTACCTATTAAAGAGGCACCTATTTGCTCGTAATGATTGTATTTTATAAACCAATTTAAAG
Source organism: Bactrocera zonata (assembly GCA_037783105.1). Classification (NCBI taxonomy): domain Eukaryota; kingdom Metazoa; phylum Arthropoda; class Insecta; order Diptera; family Tephritidae; genus Bactrocera; species Bactrocera zonata. Next base: position 205,507 of record JBAWJQ010001142.1, on the reverse strand, counting down.
TATATTGGAAAATTAGTGAAATCGGTTAAATACCACATCGATCTTTCACTGCATGAACCCAGTTTTAGAAAATTATGTATAGTTATTTAGCTTGCCAAACTTGCATATCTTAAAAACTGCTTGATCGATTTGAAAATAATTTGAAATATGACTTACTTTGCAATTAACATTATTGTTGCTGTTAATGCTGGTACAAAGATACACGAAACTATTTTCGAATTCGAAGTTACGAGATTTGACAATTAAGTAATGAAACTGATTTTATTGCCGCGCTTGTGGTGAACCTGTGATCTTGAAACTCCCTTTCTCTCTTTTCGGCATTCCTCTCCTCTCCATTGATATATGTACCGTCGCTCTAGCTCGTTTAGTTCGCCTGCTGCGTCAAGTGGAGTAGACGTGTGTTTGTAGTGCTCGTCACGAAAATGGAAAAACGAAATCAAGAGCAACGCGCCGCGATAAAATTTTGCGCCAGATTGGGCGAAACAGCTTCGGAAACGTACGCTAAAATTGTAAGAGTATATGGTGATAGTGCTCTTAGTCGTGCCCAAGTGTTTCGATGGCACAAAGAGTTTAAGGAGGGGCGTGAAAGCGTGGAAGACGAGGCGCGGAGTGGGAGACCAGTCGAGGTGCGGACTGACGCAAATGCGCAGCGTGTTCGCGCATTAGTCCGTGAAGAAAACTGTGAATCAAGTCTACTATTGTCAAGTACTCGAAAGATTGCGAAAACGAGTCAATAGGGTCCGCCCAGACATCGCTAGTAACTGGATCCTTCCCCACGACAACGCGCCGTGCCACACCACCCTCAGCTTGTCCCAGTATTTGGCCTCTAAAGGGATCGCCGTGTTGCAACAGCCGCCTTATTCGCCCGACATGTCAGCCTGTGACTTTGTTTGTTTCTTAAAACAAAATCGGTGGTCAAAGAAATCCATTTTGAGTCGATTACGAACATACAGGCGGCCGTGACGAGGGTACTCGCGGACATCCCAGTCGAAGCGTTCCAGAAATGTTACAAAGCATGGAAAACGCGCTGGAATCGTGCCCAAGGAAACTATTTTGAAGGGGGTGGCAGAGTTGTGGAATAATTTTCAAATATACGGTTTTTATAGAATCAGTCTCATTCCTTAATTGTCATACCTCGTATGACTGTCAACAGTGACGTGGAAACCAAGTCACGAATGCTACGACTGTTCGTTTGATGACAGCATATATTTCGTCTTGTGTAACTAGCGTATTCACTAACAGCCCCTTTTGCTTCGCTTCCTTATCTAATCTGGAGAAAGCAGAACTAACTGCGTGGTTGTTGAGGCCAATGATATTAATATCATCGCTGATAAGGTCCAATCAGTTTGTTGACGGTGCACAAAACCGATGCGTATCTTGGCTGCAACAAGATAGTGGTCCGAGTTGATGTTAGGACCACGGAGCGTAAGGATGTCTATATTTTCAATATACTCTGTACTCGTCGGACAGTTCGGACTAATGTCATTATTGAATCTGTAAACGTAGCTTCTCCACTATACCCCTAAGTATTTGGGTCAGATGGAAAGCCACGTCTCCATGTCGGCTGGCTCTCCACGAGTGCATGTTCTTTATAAGTCTGTTGGTCCAACGTCCTTTGGGTGAGGAATTCCACCGCTCCTGCCACATTTCGCTGTTCTTGTTCCTCTCCTCTTTCATTGTTGATACCGTTTTAGGCACTGATAGCTGATATAATCGCTGGAGTTCATCTCCCTGAATGTCGATGTGCGGCATACTAGCTAATACTTCAGCAGCGTCGGTTGATGTAGTCCGGAAAGCATTTATTACTTGAATTGCAGAAAGCCTATCACTGGAATTATCTGTTTAGCATACTGGTGCTGCACACAATATTTCGGAACTCATTGCTTTTGCTGTTATAAATCGACGGCTGAAACGTTCGCAGCCTCTATTGGTCATCATTATCGATAGAGCATTATAATTTTCTTGCTTTTCTGGAACTATACGCCAGGGATTCCTTAAATTTTTATTTAGAATCAAGCAAAGCGAACTTTTCAAAAGGGGTTTGCAGGATTTAAAGGTGTTTTTTTTTTGTTAAGGAAGGGGAAAAACGTCTTCAGTTGCCAAAAAAAAAAAAATGAAAGGGTGTGGAGCTTGCAGAATCATTGGAAGCTACTCAAAAATCCATTCTAAAGGGTATAAAAGTAGCCGAATACACTCTAAAGACAGATATTTGTTATCATATCAACTGAAGTCACGAAGCCTTGAAATTCAGACTTTTCTTGTCAGAAATGCTGCAAAAATAATGCATTGTTGCATCAGATTGTGACTTGTGATGCAAAATGGCATACAGCCAAATCAACGGCAAAACCGAGTTTCATTGACATTAAGATACTATATGTCTAATAGGATGACAAGGGCATACGGACATATGAGCTCAGAGAACAGTGAAAAAACATTAATGTGGAACGCAACTTGCAACTAAACATCAAATTGAAACAAGCGATTGCCGAAAAATGCTCGAAATTTGCTACTAAATATCACGCTATACTTTTCTCATCAATATAATGATCTCACGTTGCAAGACTGATTGAAAATTATTTGGAAAATAGTTGGCAAGTTTTGCCTCTACCGCTCTATAGCAAATACCTTATCTCTTCTGAATATTATATGTTTCGGTTATTTAGAACAGGAACACAGTTGCGCAGTTCGTTTGGAATGGATTGCAATATGAAATAAAACCGATGAATAACGTTATAGCCTCAATATTATCGCAATTTATTTAGTTGGAAATAGACGCGTATGCTTTGTGCGAACTAAATTTATTTGTGAAGATACCGAAATACGAAAAGATGAAATCACCTTGTGTTTCAAATAATTTTTTTTTCTTACTCTTTATTGGCGTAGACAGCGCTTACAAGATTATAGCCGAGTTTAAAACAGCAGACTTTTTTCAGTGAAGGTGTTTTTTTTTACTGACGTGTCCCAAACCCAGCACGCAACCCTGGGGAGGAAGAATAATAATTTCTTTCGGGTCTGAAATGTCATAGATCTGAGTTTCTGAAAAATTCATGCAAAATTGTGTTATATGTGGACTTTGTTGAGTGAAATGAGAGGGTAATTTAAGTAAATTGTATAAATCTCCACTATCTATTGGACCTATATGAGCAAAAACACAACTCAGTTTATGAAGTAACTCATACGCAGTGGTGCTTCATAATATTATCATGGATTACTACCTCTCTTTCAGGGTTGCTTTACTTGTGTACAGCGTTACAAAAAAAAATGTGAAATGTGGACCCAAGGATTTATCGATTGAGTTAATAACTAATATGGGAGCAAAATGCTTCTGCAATGCGATTTTCGCGGACTAGGATCGCTTATTATAATTTAATAAGTTCAAAATGCATAGCTGCTTCCATAATTTAAAAACCATTAGGATAAATTAAGAGCTTAAATTGAAAATATATTAAATATGCAACAGATTTCGAGCACTTCCACATTTTGTTTGAAGTAATATTAAATTTCCTGTTAAACACAGCTTTCACTGCTCTATTTTGCTCACATATCAGCTGAAAATTAAAACGCATGTGAGCACAAGCTATATATATTTATATATGCTAAATATTCACTGAAAAGCAAAACTTTTGTCATAAATTATAAAATTTAATTTTTAACCGCAGCCAACAGCGTAACTTCCGTCCGAGTGCAGCGCTCGCAGTTGCGCCCTTCACGTTCTTCCCTCCAAAGCTCCATGCGTTTAAGAGTGCATTCAGGCAATACTTCCGCTTGCATGCATTGTGCTAGTTGTTGTTGTTGCTGTTCATCTGTTTTATTTAAATTTTTGGCTAAAATGATTTAGCTTTCTGCTTTGTTGGTATTTTTATTGTTATGCTGATTGCGGTTGTTGTTGTCCACTTATGCATATACAGTATGTGAAGAAGTGTGTGTGTGTGTGTGTGTAAATATCTGTACCTGTGTGTTCGTAAAGTTTTAATTATGCGTTAAAATTGTTTGTTTGTGCGTATATAAAGTATGGCTTCACATGTGTGAGTTTGTATGCTGGTATATGTGAGTGTTAATAATTTATATGTGTGTGCATTTTCATTAGCAACACGCCACATTTAACAGTGGTGAAGCCCTCTTTTTTAGTTAAATTACTAATGAATTGCAATATATTCTAACACAGCTGGATATAACCAGCACAAAGAAGGAAACTAAACTCTAAGCTCAAACCTTATAAGCTATACAAATATATTTTATGTACTAAGAAGATATGATTAAAAATTTTGAAGACTATATGACCCACGACTCTCTACCTACTACCTACCTACTGTACAAGGTATTTAGACATAACATCAAATAGCTATCATATATGAGCCAAACTGACGAAAAAAGCAAAGACTTCTCTTATTTAAGTACTAATCTTTAACTCTACCTTTCAACTAGACGCCTTTGGGAGTAACAAAAGCTTGTCCAATTTTTCATATATTCTCATATGCCTTTGTTGGGATGGTCTTTGGTGCTTTCAGTTTTGACTTTCATAACTTTAATGGGTTCAATTAATTTTTGGTGCATTCCCCGAAATGAACTTCTCTGCTTCCTAAACAGAGAACAGGGTTTCAGAAGACAAATCTAGCGAATAAGGTGGCTGAGTCATGATTTTCGCTTCGTGTTTGGTCGCAAAGCCAGTCAGAATTATGAGAGAATGTGATTGCGCACTAATATGTTGAAAATTTCATGAATTTTCTGTCCACAAATCCGGTCGTTTACTATGAACTGCTTTACGTAGATGACTCAAAGTGGCCAAGTTGTATTCCTAGTTTACTGTTTGACCCTGTGGAACGAATTCATGGTAAATCATACTTCGAGAGTCAAAGAAAACAATAGCATCACAGCATCACTTTGAGACTTTGATCTTTGACCGACTTTTACATGGGTTTTTCGATTTCGTTTCATTTTTGGAGCGCTATAAGCCATTTGTTGGTTAGTTTTGACTTCATATTCATAAACAGTTAACTCGTCAATAGTAAAAATTGCATTCATAAGCTTCACATCCAAATCATTAACCAAAATGCGTTGAGTCGAGTAATACGAAATTATGAGATACCCTATTATCTCCCTGATGCTAACACAACGTTTCTTTAATTTAGTAAATATTATCGTCATTGGCAGAGGCCGATGACTTCACGATTTTCACTGAATTCTTTGAGTTACTTATGTTTGTGATACGGAAGAGTCCACTTCTGCAACATTTTCAGCGATACTATAGCCGTGATTCCATTTGAAACGCGATGTTCAATTTTGTCTTTCTTACACTATACATATTGAAATCGAACTTCATATCAATATAAGAAGGCCTTCTTCATTGTCGTTGACACTGTTTACGCGATTTTGGCCGAGTTTACAATAGCGCCCCAGTTATTCTACCTTTCTGCTGCTTTCCGTCAATTGGAGATTGCAAGCGAAGCCAGGTGCTCCTCCACTTGGTCTTTGCAACGGAGTGAAAGTATTCCTCTTCCTCTGCTTTCCCCAACGTTTACTATATCGAATACTTTCAGAGTTTGAGTGTTTTCGTCTATTCAGATGACATGACCTAGGCAGCGTAGCCGCTGTCTCTTAATTTGCTGAACGATGTCAATATCGTCGTATTTCACGTACAGCTAATCATTCCATCGACTGTGATATTCGCCGTTCTCAATGCGCAAAGGACCATAAATCTTCCGCAGAACCCTTCTCTTGAAAACTCGTAACATCGACTTACCAGATGTTGTCATCGTCCAGGCCTCTGCACCATACAGCAGGACGGAGATGATGAGTGACTTGTGAATTGGTCTTTGTTTGTCGAGAGGGGACCTTACTTCTCAATCGCCCACTCAGTCCGAAGTAGAAACTATTGGCAAGAGCTATTCTGCGTTGGAGGCTGACATTGTTGTTGCTGTTAATACTGGTTTGAAGATAAATGAAATTATCTACAACGACGAAGTTATGTCTGTCATTAGTGACGTGTGAGCCAAGTCGAGAAAGTGACGTCTGGGTGTCTGATGACAGGAGATATTTCGTCTAGCCCTCGTTCACAACCAGACCCATTTGCATCAACATCATCGGTGTACGCCAGCAGGTGTGCAATCTTATAGAATATTGTACCTTCTCTATTCAGCTCAGCAGTTCGCTTTATTTTCCCGAGAAGAATATTGAAGAAGTTCTACGAAAGGGAGTCGCCTTGCCTGAAACCTAGTTTGGTATCGTACGACTTGAGAGGTCCTTCCCGATCCTGACGGAGCTTTTGGTGCTGCTCGACGTCAGTTTACACAGCCGTATTAGTTTTGCGGGAAGACCAAACTCAGACATCGCGGCATAAAGGCTTTTCCTGCTGTCAAAATCAGCTTTAAAATCGATGAAAAGGTGGTGTGTGTCGATTTTTTTTTTCAGGAGTTTTTTCCAAGATTTGGCGCATAATAAATATCTGGTCAGTTGTTAGTTTTCCAGGCTTAAAGCCACACTAATAAGATCCAATCAGTTTATTGACGATGGGTTTTAATCTTACACATAATACGCTCGATAGAACCTTATACTCGTATACGATGTTTAGGAGACTTATCTCACGGTAGTTAGCGCAGATTGTGGGGTCTCCCATTTTGTGGATTGGGCAGAGCACGCTTAAATTCCAAACGTTGGGCATGCTTTCGTCCGATAATATTTTTCAAAGAAGCTGTTACATGCTCCTTATCAGTTCTTCACCGCCGTGTTTGAATAGCTTGGCCGGCAATCCGTCGGCCCCTGCCGCTTTGTTGTTCTTCAGACGGGTAATTGCTATTCGAATTTCTTTTTTCGGGCAATAGAACGTCTGCTCCGTCGTCATTGATTGAGGAATCGCGTTCACCATCTCCTGGTGTTGTGCGTTCACTGCCATTCAGCAGGTTGGAGAATTGTTCTCTCCATAATTTCAGTATGCCTAGGGCATCAGTCACTAGATCACCTCTGGGGGTTCTACCAGACTATGCTCCGGTCTTGAAATCTTCTGTTAGTCGGCGTATCTTTTTTTTAGAATTTTCAAGAATTTCCCCTCTCGACCAGCTTGTCTAGCTCTTCTTATTCATTCTACTATGTTAATTCTATGTACTCTTAATTACATAAAGTAATTTTCAAAAATCGGATCAAAGATGTGCAACATATAAAATTAATGGTATAAATATGTAATACAGGTAATTATATTATTTAATGTCATTTCGCACTTACTGGCATACATAAGTACTTAAGCTAAGCCCAAAATGTGCCTTATGCTAGAGTGCTAAGAATGCAACTAATTCCAATATCAATTTCGAAATATGTTTGCTGTTACTTTCATGCTTTCCACACTCCACAAAGTGCAGGTTTGCCACGAGCAAGCGTCTTTAGCTTGGTCAACAGCTGAATGTTTATATGTGTGTGTTTATATATATGTGTGTATGTGCCTTGCAAATGCGATTGTTGACTCTCATTACCGTTATCTTGTTGAACTTTTTCTGTTGCTGACGCTGTGTTCGGCGCTATTTTTTCCGCTGTCTGCCTTTCTTTACGCACCAGCAGCAGCCTTCAGGATATTTAACCGTTAAACGCAAACCCCACACACGCATACCAATATGTACTTGCATGTGTATAAATATTTGATTAGGAATTATTGGCAGCTTCTCCGGCACGCTGAAGTGCCAGCTATTTGCATACATATTTACTGGTGAAGCGCCACAAAAAAGCAATAATAATAATATTCGATTTGGCGCAAAGCAGCACTAGAGGCCAGCACCGCTTTCTGCTCACCGACAGCCCAGCCTTTATCAATATTTACGTTTATTGTTGTAGCTTGCTTACCCACCACGCACTGCCACGTAACAAAAATACACACTCTCATGTCTCACCCCCTAACCTGAAGGTTAAGTAATTTTGTTTTTGTCGGCAGTCGCACGTGATGCCATTAATTCTGTTTGTCTGCCTTTTATTTCGAGCGCAATTTTCGGTATAATTTCTGTTTTCTGTTTTCTCTAAGCAGTCAATAGAAGTGTAGTTAAGGGCCAACAGAACTGTCACGACCAACAACAATAATCAGCAATCACCTGCGTGTTAATAGTGTGTGAAAATGCGAAAATCACTGAAGTGTTTAGTTACCTGGTCGGCCGTGCCGCTTTAATTGGCAGCCTGCCACAACAAGGACTCACAACAAGAACTTCCAGCGAAGCAATGCGAGACACCAGCGTTGGCGGGGTTCGGACAAATGGCTAATGTGTACTATCTTAAGAATGCTTTGCTTTAGGCAGACAAAAGTTTGTGAGTAGGAAGCTACTGTAGGCACGCTCGGTATATGCATTAGGGTTGTACTCAATTCTTGATACACGCAGTTGGGGTGAATGTTCAGAAAGTTCGGTTTAAATATATTATAGTTTTAAAGAAATATATTGGAGTTATCTAACTAATTTTAAGGGTTTATATGGGTTTTTTCTGGTAAAAAACAGCAATAATCTTCAACATTTTTTTCTCATATAAAACATTAAATATTTTGGTAGAATTTTTTGGTTACAAACATACACTATTTACAAAGAAATTCTGAAATTTTTGGTAAAAAATATTTTTAACTCGGCCATTCCGACGCCATTTTCGGGGATCCCTCTGAAAAAAAGCGCCCGCGTTGGCAGGGTGATCCCTACAGGATCATCTAAAGTGAAAAAAAAAACTTTTTGTAGTTAAAATCTTAACTTCGACGAAGGAAAAAAACAGAAAATTGGATTTTTGACAGACATTTCTACAAAAAAAAATCACAATTTTTTTTTCAAATAGTAAAACATGCTTCACTTAAAGTACTATACTTCGAAGCAAGTGTAAAACAGAGATAACCTATTCTGTCTTCAACTGTCGTAGAGCATATAATATAATTTAACGTTTTCCTCAAAACTCAGAACTGCCCTTACATGAATTTAATTAATTAATCATATATAAAGTTACTTACTTACATACTATGTAGCCAGGCTCCAGCCTATCAGTCATTATAAATGACCTCGCCCGTCTGAACAGAAAATTGTTTCGTAGAACCCGATAATTTGTATTGTATTTGTTAAAGCCCCCCACTATTCCACTGAAAGCAGTAATTTTTTTTTGAAATTACTCCTCTAAATACGTTTATTTAAGTCTAAAATGTCCGGTAAGCAGCTACTCAGCTTGTCAAATGTTTATTGAACATAATTTTTTTGTTATTTGAACTAGTTCCTTTTCTTCAGAATAGTATAAAATCATTGTTAATTTTCGAAACTTATACCTTCACACCCATAAATTATAATAAATATTAATTATGCAATATTAGTTGAGTCCCTACTTTTTTTTAAAGAAAAAACACAGAAACTTCAAATTTAATGGCAAATGTTTATTATCATTCGGAAGAACATACATTGGAATTTATAGTATTTTTTGAAGTTTATCTCTTCACCATTTGCTCCGGCTGCGTCTCAAATGGTTCATACGTTGAGTGAAATTTTCGATGACTTTGAGGTAGACTTTAGACTTTACATATCCTCACAGGAAAAAGTATAAATTTGTGACATCACGCGAAGAATTCTCTATATAAATGCTTTGATGACAAGATGTGTACGAAGAGGCGCTTCTTTGTTGAAACCAAATGACGCTGAGATCACGAAATTCAATTACCATATTAACATACCTCATCAAAAGGTCGGTTATCATGGTTATAACTGGCATCATTTTTGAAGAAATATGGATCAATGAGTCCACCGGCTCACAAACTGCACCAAACCAGGGTTTTTCCTTAATGAGATGGCAGCTCTTCGTCCTAAATGTGGCAATTTTTGCTTTTTTACATACCTTTTGAGCCAAAAATGGGCCTAATCGCTGAACAAAAATTTGGCTCGAAAATTTCGGATCATCTTGGAGCTTTTCAAAAGCCAATAGAGCGAAGTGATGTCGCTTGGGAAGGTCGAGCAGCTTCAGTTCCTGCACGGTATTTTGCCCGCTTTTAATTTAAGATCTCGAAGCGAAATGCGCCAAGTTGTTCCATACGTCAGTCTGAGTTGCTGCGAACGGTGCCAGATCAACTCTCCACCGTCTTCATGTTCAGTTTCAACTACGATTGCTTTATTTTCATCACTGCAATGAATGCTGGGTTCTAAAGATGGGTGATGATTATGTAAATAATACGCTGAGTAGGCTGATTATGTTGGCGATAAGTTGAGTTAAGGGCCCGAAACAAATTCTTTGAAGAACGTGAATTTTCGTAATAGAATTGAAGGATTTGTAAACGTTGTTCAGGCATAGGTCTTTTCATAATGCATTTTCAAACAATACTGAATGAAAATAAGATGACAGCTTGCCACGACTCATGCCTGATCCGTCAAAAAAGCGCTATAGAAAAACGTACCTCTACTTGGTGCGCTCGTTATATGGGTATTATAAACGCAAAAAGAAATATTATATTTAACGCAGTTTCTGGGATCATCGAAGCATGAATACGAGTATAATCGTATTGTTGAGACAAAATTTCAACGTAAAGGGTTTCTCCGGTAAGTAATAGGACTGAGTCGATTTAAAAAAACTTTCAGAATAGGATTCTTCTGCGTCGATGCAGCGCTGCCAGCGCGATTTCCAAACATAGAAAGCGTCAAGGAAGGTATTCCCTGGTATAGCCTTGAGAGCCAATATGCATGCTGCTTGGACCCCTTTCATCGGCATTTTCAGGCAAGGAAACAAATAAAGTCCGGGGCCACATCTGGGCTGTAGGGCGACTGCGGAATTGTTGTGATGCCGGCCTTAGTTAGGTTGTTGTTCACAAGAAAGGCGTTGTGAGCGGAGGTGTTGTCGTGGTGTAACTTCCATCAGCGATCTCTTACCGGCCCTCCAAAAAGGCCTGATGTCACCGAAACACACCACTCCTTGCTAAAGCTACATCTGGGTAAGCCTGCTTGATCATATCAAACGTCACTGTGGCAGATTTACAGAATTTAATTGCGTACCCCTACTCCCACTCACAGAAACATGTCTCGCGAAAATATTTGTCCAGGTGCTTGGGGACAACCGACCACCCGCTTGTTCGTTAGATAAGAATGTTCTCCACCGCATCCAGTCGGTGCACGCTCGCTCCGAAGTACAGTCGCGGCCAAAGAAAATTAGTCCTATTACTTTTCGAATAAACCCTGTATGGTAACAAATATAATAGCCCTCAAGTTCTTTGATCCAATGGTTTATGCGGTTTCTTTTTAGTTGAATGCAAATGGATATCATAAACGCGAAGTAAATTCGGTAGTAAATAAACGGAATGACAATATTGAGCAGAGAGTGTTGCAAAATATCCGGGGAATCACTTTTTCTTAGTATATCAGATTTAATTTGACTCGAACTGATCATTTGAAACTATAATATATTCGCGATCAAAATGAATTCATATAAAAACTATCTAAAGAAGTTTGATGTCCAAATGTCAAGCAGTTTTTTACCAAGAAACTTAAACTTAAACTTAAACAACGAGTTGGTAGCAGATTTTGTATTTCCAATAGAATCAAAACTACCAAACATGTTGCAGAAGCATTTTGGTTACTCAACATCATTACTAACACAATTATTTGAGCAGCACGAGACATTCTGTGATCAAACAACTTAAGTGGTTATATCCAGTTAGAAGGCCGAAATAAGTCAATTTCCAAATTTTTTCGGGAGAAAAATTTTAAATTATTGATCCAAAATTTTGCGCACATATTATGGTATCTTTTGGCGGTATTTTAAGAGTTAGTATTAGTAAAAATATTTATTTGGAAAGGAACTACAGCTGATCTCCGGGAGTTCATCTCAAAAAAGATGTTTTGCGATGACAACTATATCTCTGAACTGGATACTCTGAAATTAAAAAACCAAACCGGTTTCGTAAAGTAAATCGAAGGAAAAAGCAAAATATTTTTTTTTTTTTTGACAAACTGGCTTGTTTCTAAAACAATAAATTTTCGACCAAAACTTCGGCCTTAAATTGTTTATTAAAAAAGTATTTATCGTTTAGAAAAAATCTTAGTTTAATTACAAAAAATATATTTAAGAAGCTCGTGTTAAAATTTGAGAATAATCGGGTTAGCTATTTTCGAAAAATTTGGTCACCGATTGTGAAAACACCATTTTGAGAAAAACGCATTTAGAGGCCGGTTTTTACTTCTAAGCACTCTGAAACGGCTATTCAAATTTGCGTGTAACTTCGAAAATATTCACCGGAACGTTCTGAAGTTTTCTGTGTGTATTCCTAAATATATTTACATTAACAAAAAAAATAAATATATAATATATTGAATACACTTATGTAAATTGAGAAAGAAAAAAACAATGCTTGAAAATTGGCATGTTGACTTCAGTGCAATAACTAGTCCGGGTCAATTTTGATCTACTTGTATCCTAAATAATATGTAATTTACTTTTACTTTAATGCAAATGGAAGCGAATTCGTTTGAAACTCTTTGTGGTTATGTATTGTCCCTTAAATGAAATCTCATTCTCCTTACCAACTTACATATGTATGTATGTTTAGAGTTTTTCACTACAGAAAGAGTAATGCTTTTTTTTTTGGAATTTTTTAAAATGTCTATCTTACACCCTTACCGTAATTATAATTTGCTCTCAAATTAGTTAATGTCATTAACCAATAAATGTGGTCAAATTAAAACATCATGTCTTTTTCAAACAAACTCCATTATATTCCTGGAAATTTACTTATTTATTAAGATGCCTACAGTTCATTACGTAAATGTCTCTTAATGAAGCCAATTTAGGTACATCTGTTTATTTAGGATACTGGGATTGAGAACATTTTTTTTTTTAATATTTTACTTACAGCTCACTACTTTGCCTTACACCGGTCCTTTCCTCAACCGATTTCCTTTTGACTTTACTTCGGTGACATTTAAATGAGCTGACTATTTTGCTCGTCAAGTTTGTTTACGCACTACGAAATGCAGAAAACATATAAATCACAATTTCTTTTATTTTCTTGACAAATTTGCATAGCTTCTTCATGACAACTGTGACGGGGTTAACTCGGACACAGATTTATTTATATTTGAGGGTGAAGTTGTGGCGAAAAAAATGGATGGAAGTTGGAAGCATAGATGTACATATATTTACTTTTATTTACTTCGTTTCTCTGCCTGAGTCTTGGTTAAATACTAGCAAGTGAAGCTTTCATTACGGTTATTCGACTACGTTCAACTTATGGTCAAGTGCATAAAGTAAATAGCACAAAAGAACAACAGAAACAAGCGCCAGCATAACACAAACAACAATAAGCGAGTAATACGCACTTTTGCGAACTTAAACAAATAGATCCAACAACCGAAAGGACTAAATTCCTTGATTGCAATCGAGAAAATTATGCGAATCAAAGTTTTTCTGCTCTACCTACTTTCCTCGCTGCCGCTTGTTTGGCTTAGCCTTCGTTTCGTTTCATTTCATTCGTTAAGTTCTCGCCCTTTGTTTTGTTGTGCTAATTTTTCTTTTGTACGCAAAAGTAAAGAAAAAAACAAAGACGAAACAAGTGGAATACAAGCACGCACACACACACGCGTGTGAATATGGGTCAAGCAGCGGGCTGGTCGGCAGTGCGTCGAGTCGGCCAGCGGCACTGACCAGAAGGGGATACACTAAAGCAAATTAGAAAACTTTTTCAACCCATTTTCCAAGTAACAGCGACGGAGTGTGAGAGAGCCCTTTAGCTCACGCACCTTATGTAGTGTTTTTTTTTTTCATTTTTTGCCTTTAGAAAGTTGGCTGCTGCTTATTAGGCGGCGTAGATTTGCCGGTCATAATGCCGCTGCCATTGTTCTTCTGCGCTAATTTTCTCATTTGTTTGAGTTGTGCGAATGCGTCTGTGCTACAAAAGATTGTGAAAAGTATGAAGTCAGCATTCACATAGTGCTGGAAAGTGCTGTAGAAGGTGTGTAAAATCTGACTGGTCGAATGATTCTAAAAATTAATATGGCTTGCACATATTAATTGAGAAATTACCATAATAATACGCTGACCGCCATTCACAGTGGAGTCACAAACACCTTCACCGACTCCCTCTCAGTAAATGGCGTACCAGCACTCATTGCAGACGACGAGCTCGAGTTGCTGCGACAGTCAACAGTGACTTCACCTTCGTTCTGGAAACTGCAGCTAGTTAAACTTCTACTTATCCAGAATAGCTCCCGATATATCAAATATATGTTCAGCATGCAACGTGTCCCTGAATGACTCTACGTAACTAGCTCTTTGCATTCTCAACAAACCCTATGCATCTGACACCGCTCTCCCTATGGTTAGACCTCGTCGAAACAGTACGTTTGATAGGTGTACCGGTGGATGACCTCGATGACAACTTATCGCAACCTTACCACCGTAAGGAGGACTGAATAACCGTTACCACATGTTGTTGTGGTATGGACACCAGCAAAAAAAATTTGCCACATTTCATGGTTTTTCTTCGATAAAGGAGAAAATGTTAGTCAAATGGATGGAAACATGAGAGTGGTCCTGATTCTGTAATAGTCAATACTGCTCACCGTTCCGGTATTTTTGACGTCAAAAATGTTCAGTGATTAGCAAGGCCAATTGTCGTAAATATCGATTAAATAATGGAAATCAACCGACATTCAGGTATGCGCTATATGAGATGACCAGGAGCTAAACAGTGAACCAATAACTGCTTGAAACCATTTAAATAAGACTTCATATCATACAATATAACGCATTAAAACTCATTGAGCGAATTTTCATCTGCAAACCGCTGTTGAATTCCATCAAAATGGCCAATTTTTGAAGCGGATGGTTACAGGAGATATAGAATAGGTCACTTACGACCACATTAAGTGAAAACGGTCTTGATCGAATATCAGGGTTCCGCAGAAAACAGTGGCCAAGCCAAGAGAGGTCCAGAAGGTTTTGTGTTTGATGGGAGTGGCAGGGCAAACTTCTAATTCGCCTCTATATTATTAATAAATAAACCATCTGCAGAGAGAAATCGCCTAGGAGCATACATCTTTGGCCAATGGGAAAGAAATTGAGTTCCATAGAGACGTCTACGTCAAGCCACATACATCGATAGTCGCTCGGCAGAGACTTCAGGAGCCAGTTTGGGTGGTTCTTGTGTATCCAACTTATAGTTCGAATTGGCGCTAAGTGATTACTATCTGTTCTTGTTTATAGCGAATGGTTGTACTAGTGAAAAATTTGCCTCAAGAGAAGCTTTTGAATATCTACTTTCCCATTTTTTACCAATGGGGAGGAAAATTTTCATGAGAGTTGCAACTTATAGAACAAAGCAATGTATATTTGTCTTAAATTGGAAATTTATTTTACCAGACTTTATACGAGTATGTGAGGCTAGATGAAATACGAAACCGACTTTTAATACCGAACCATATTATTATTAGATAAAATGTCAAATTCATTTTATAAAGATATCTTTTTTAAATTCATATTTTCGATATAAAAGCAGCTATAGGCACTGGGGACCTGTTCACGGCGTTAGAGGCATGAAAACGCATACTCCGATTTCGAAATTTCTTCCGTGAGAGGTGGTTTAATATTCTATAATATAAATATCTCAAGAAAATTTGATTTAGATTGGCTGATAGTTACTGAGGTTTGGTATTTTGCCAAGAACTAGATGGTTTCACACCTATAGTCCAATTTTTATAACGATTCAAACTTGCTGTGTTAGCTATGATTACATGGGAACACGAGTTTCAAAAATCGTTTTTTTTTTTCATTATCTTATTATATTCTATAACACCTCTAGAATATTGTCCTAGTTTCAAGTTGAGCCGAATAAAAGTTTCGGAGAACTTGTGCGCTCGAGACTAGCTAAGCTAAGTGCGCCGCCTTTAGGGGTTAGTAGGGTAATCTGGCCAGTTTCATGACATTTTTTTTCATAGAAATTTTTATTCTACAGTCGAACTTTTTTCATATATCATAAGGTATACGAGTATCGTGGAGTGTATAAATAAATTTTTTCGGAATTTTTTAATGACATCTGTGGGAGATATGGCTGGGTGAATGATATGCGTTTTTTCACTGGCGGACACAGATTTCTTATGTTTGGATAATCTGAAACACAAAAACCCAATTTATTCTTAAAAAACATACATGAATGGTTATCGCCCTGAGAATCATGAAAAAATATTGATAAATAAAAAAGTAATTAACGTTTTTTTTTTTTTTTTAATTTTTCCTCATGTTTTTTACATAAATTTTGACATAACATTTTCAATAAATTTTAAAAAATTATGAAACTAGACGACAGTCATTCTTTTTGTGAACATTAAGAAAAATTAAGCAAATCGGTTGAATAGTTCGACCGGAATCATGTCTGCCAGTTTAAAAAAGTTAGTTTTGAGAAAAACGCGTTTAAAATTTGAGGTGAAATGAGGCGAAAATTTCACTGAAATTTTAATTTTTTTTTTTATAAAAATGTCTGCCGAAAATTCATTTTTTTTTTGTTTTTTTTTCCTTCGTCTAAGTTCTAAGTAGCTGCATATAAATTTTCCGTTAGTTTTTAAGAGTGAAATAAACATTTTTGTGGCTGTTATGGACTTTGAAAGTGATTAAATAAGAAATGCTTGATATCTAATTCCATAGAATACTCTTTCAGTTTCTCTAGGTCTCTTGTGAAAAATTAAATATTTGCAAAGACTCATTTGTCCCTTTTCACTTCGTTATTTTATTTTCCTTATACATGCGATTAGAGACGAAACTTTCATTTTGCCTTATTTGCCTAAGCTTTGCTAGGCCTTGTTGCTTGTTTGCTTATATTTAATCTAGACATGCTCTCCAACTACAAATTTGTCATTCACTACTTTGCCGCTTTCATTCCGACACAAGGCACTCCTGCTCCGCCGTTGTAGATTTAATTTTGTGTCACATATTAGTCGGATAACTTGCAATGAGCCTAACTTTGTTACAGTTTATCAATGCCGTACGACACGGTCGACTAGTTTGGCTGTTTAGACGGTTAGTTAGCTATTTGTTGGCCAATACTTTTAATAGGGTTAATCGAGAGTGAATTGTGCGCATGTGTGTGCGTGTGTGTCTATGTCACTTTGGGTTGTGTCTGCTTTTAGGCGTTTTGACTGCCGTCTGAAATGTTCACATGTGTACTTAAGATTTTATTGTGCGAGTATTTATATTATTTTCGCCTTGGGTTCAGCCGGCGCCAGTTGTATGCTTTCTTTTGCGCTTGATTGTAGATCAAATGTAGCGGCAAAGCTGAAATTACCTATGAAGTTGCTAAACAAAACTTACTTAAAAGGGCAATCTGAAAGCTTGAAGAGTGGTCAGTAATTTTTAGTAAAGACTGCCGCTTTGCTGGGAACATGGACATGCTTGTATTAAGAGTTATTCGACCCATTAAGAGTTCTACAAGTTTAAAGTGGACTCTTAGCGGATTTTTTAGAAATATTTTCTCAAGTTCATAACATATTCGGTGTCCTGCCATTCTCTCTTTTCCTTATTTGGCCTTTGTGAGATAGTGCCGAACTATATTCATATCTCTGCATTATCTGCAAGGTCAAGGGCACGTTTACGGTATAGTTTTTCTATAAAAAGTATCCTACTTTACAAAAGTTACAAGGCAAAGATTGTTTTAGACTTCCAATCCTCAAACTCTTCCACTTCATACCCAAATGTCTACACATAACAACCGATGTTTTCATGAAATCAGACAAGCCACTCACTATTACTGTCTTCAATGAAAAGTATCAAAAGAGCAAAAGTCATACTCCAAAACTATATAAACATATGTACATAGTATATTTGCTTTCTAACCGTTCAAAGGCTGTTAAACAATTCGTAAACTAACTAACTTGCTCATAGTACAACAGCAATAACCGAAATAATAATTAGTGAGCGAACATACTAAAATCCAATACAATACAATATTTGTGCTCGCCGAAAAGTTTTGGTGTCTTGTTTTATGAAAATAGTTGAAATGATAGCAAACAACAATTACAATGAATCATCAGCGTTGGAGGTTTGGCTGAAATGACTGCGGAGAAGTAATATATTGATCTAAAGCCCTGTAGAGATTTTTGTGCTATTCAAATGAGTAATTTTTTGAAAAGAAGCAGAAAGTCATATACTTTTTAATTTCTTAAGCGTCTGCAAAAAGTGTAACCATTTTATATATGATAGCAGCTACAACGCGCTATAATGGACGGAATTATTCAAGTTTACCAAATAGGTAGTCCATTAAACTAATTATGATAGAAGATGTTGCAGTTTGTCAGCTGAAAGGCTTAATATGGTGAATTATTGGTGAAACATAACCTTGGAACATTGTGATATTCCTCAGTCCATATGTCCATAAAAAACTGTTTCCCTGTCCATATGTTTGAAATCAACGTTAAATGCGTTAAAAAAAATCAGGTAAAAATATCCAGTTTACAATTTTTTTTGTACTTTATTTGAAATAGAAGTTCTCTAAAGTTCTACTTATCAAGTGCACTAGAATTTAATTAAAACATTTTAAAAACTCTCTGAAAGGGATCTCATACACTGACCTAAAACTTCTTTGTAATTTCTGACCGACTTCACAAATTTATTTCAATGACATCGCCCCTGTTTTAGAATTGCGAACTTGATGCCTCTTATTCCAATTTTTTTGTCATGAAAGAATTTTCAAAAGTTCCTACTGAGCGGTTTTTATATGGTACTTAAGTACCTATGTGGATATTGTACTTGTAACAGGTGGCGCAAAAATTACTTTCCGATATTTTTTGGGAAATGAGAAAATTTGATTCTGCTTGTGGATTATTTTTATTTCGTCTTTTAAATTTTTTCAATTTCAATTTCTACTACTTTGGCCAGAACTTCCGGCGATTGGTCCTCATATTCTTGACGGATATTGTCTTTAAGAGCTGCAAGAGTTTTTGGCTTGTTGACATTAACCCGCGACTTCAAAAAGCCGCATAAAAAGAAGTCTGGAGCGGCCAAATCAGGCGATCTTGCCGGGCAGTGCAAATCGCCAAAACGGGAGATTAGGCGCTCGGGAAATGCATCCTTCCGTATATCGGTTGTGGCACGCAGTGTAGCGAACCATTGTTTACTTATGTGTACGAGGGCTGCTATATATATTTCTGGCCTAATAATGAAAATTGGCATATTTATCAACGAAAATGGTTTTTTTTTGTTTTTTTTCGTTGGATTTGATGATTCGTCACCTGTGATGATCTCATAAACGTCTTTTGAAGCACCGCGATCGTATTTTTTCAGCATTTCTTTACACCAATCCACACGAGCCTATTTTTGAGCGATTGTCAAATTGTGCGGGATCCAACGAGAACAAACCTTTTTTACGACCAGGTGTTCATACAATATCGAATGTATGCTGGTGGGAGAAATGCATAGGCATGCCTCTATCTGAAGGTATGTTACATGACGGTCTTGCATTATCAGTTCACGTACGGCATCGATGTTTTCTGGCACAACGGCTGAAGAAACAATGTTCATAGACTTTACTAAATAAATAAATAAATAAATAAATAAAATGTTCACGAGTTAATTCCATTTTTTGGCCGAGATGAATTTTTTAATTCCCTGTAAATAAAACAATTCACGATTAAATGACAAAACGTTCTGCGTGATGTTATGCTAAAAAATGTAAAACTTTCCAATGGAAATGTCAGATTGCACCTGGCAACACTTAGTGTTGCCTAGTCCAGAAATATATATAACAACCTACGTATTTCGCATGTGTTTACTACACAAATGTCAAAACAGAACTGACATTAGAGGTCAATTGCAAAATTTATAGCATCTTCTGATCATCTTTTGACTTTTGCGCCACCCGGACTCGGTTACGGACTCGGTGCTTTTGAAGCAACAAAGTTTAAAGCCCCGTCAAAAATAAAACGCCTTTCGTTCTTTCGATTGATCGGTAGATCAAACAAAAACAAAGATATTTATCATTATAGTAGTTTCTGATAAAAGATTGCACTTGGACTACTATATGTAGTCCTTTGTGAGGTCATAGAAAAGAAGAACACCTGCGTTCGAACTATAAATTAGCAAAACACTTAGTAGACAATACAAATTTATACAGGCGTTTAATTTCCAAGTGCTTAAGTCTTGACCGTTCAAACGCGGGACAGTCAAGAAGGAAGTGTTGATTTTTTCCCATCTGATCTTCTTCCTTCTAGCTTCTATAGATGACGTCTGAACTTTCGCAATCATACACTTTCCGGCGATGTCTACGGGCAATAATGTGTGTATATGGGAGTGGACCTTAGTGCACCACACATGCTAATGACCGCTGCCCGTTTGGTTAAAACAAAAAAAAATCGACCATAAGATATTATCTTTCAGTTACATCTCTCTCATGTCGACTTCCCTGCATTTTTTAGATGCCAACACCGCTCGTAAATGAACTGTTACTAATTCTAAAACCTTCCAGCAGTATTTTTAGACCATTTGAGTAAAAAGCATGCTTCTGTCTCCTTGCACATGATCTTGATGATCTTCTAGGTCCAAAGGCATGCCATCCCACCCTGATTCCTTTGTTAATCCTTTCGGAAATTTCATTTCTCTATACGAAGTTCTAGATTGCCTATAGTCAAGCGGACGGTACTTTTAGCAATCTCTTCGTCTATTTCGATTCCCGGAATGCACTTGTGTCCTTGAACTGCTTTCCGGCAACTCCTATATCTACCAGCTCCCTGCTGCTAAGAACATTCTTTGAATCAATGCGATATGAGATTATTATTTTAATTGCACCTTGGCTATCTATGTATACTATATATTGATGTTCTTTATATTGTTTCGTGTGCTATAAGCTATCTCAGCAGGTTTCCTAATCGCAAAGACTTCTGTTTGGACTATACAACTACATTATTCCGGCAGCTTGAAGGATCGCCTGAGATCTAGCTCTATGCAATAGACTTCGGCGCCTCTTCTTTTAGCCATTTTTTAACCGTTCGTGTAGATGTTGAAAGTTCCTCTGGTGGGTCGTGAGCACCTGCGCCATCCACCCTCCTTTTAGGGTGACTTGAAACCTTCTAATATTTATGATTATAATTTTGTATTATTATTTTTGAACAAAAAGCTTTAATCGACATAATTTATGAAAATATAAGTCGAAGTCGGTCTTACTCCTCAATTGGTTATACAGCATTTCTGCAAGACTCTCAGTATATTTCACACTGCTCCAGGTTTACTGGAGTACCTAACTTATGGTTCCACCCAAACTTATACCCTTCTTACTTTTTGCTCATCCAATTACTCACTTATTTGTCATTTGAAACAACAATCAAACACAAATTTGCTTGTAAAGTTGATTACTTATCAAAAAACTTAATCACTGGCCTCTTACTGGGCTCATTAAGATTAAAAGGCGTGACGCTCCAGCTCTTGGCATCAACTAAAATTGCAATTGAAGCCCTTGATATACAAATCTACACATACATATACGCAATAGAGTACAATCATACGAAGGCCATCCCCCCAAAACCGCTCTAATATTTTTTACCACAACAATCAAATTAAGTGCCGCCACCCGCACGCTGCTCAGTGCTTTTCAGCTGCAATTGAGGCGTGTAATCAAATCTGCCAATTCGCGCTGGCAACACACACCCGCCCACGCACACACAGCCACCGCCTGCTGTTGATAAAATTAGCATTTCTGATGATACTCTTTACGGGGGCATTTCGATGTTTTCCGACTTCCGAAATTCAGTGTTGAAATTGCAATGCGTTTGCACGCTTTGTTTTTGTAGCCGCCTTTCGATTTGTTGTCGAACAATGTTTGATTGTTTATATCACAGTGGCGTCGTCTACATGTGACTCGGCGGGTTGCTTCCCCGATGTCCCCTTACACTCTCTCTCACGCTGTTTGTGCTTTGCGCTGTCTGTCTGCCTGCCTCTCGATAGCGGTATGTGTGGTTGCCACTCGTCAGTTGACAAAATAGTCAACTGTGCTGTGCCGTGGCACGCTTCTCGATACCGACTGCCATTCTAGTTGAATCGGTCGTCGGTCCAAATTATTGCGTCGGTATGCAGGTCTGTCGCTCGCTTGTCCATTTTTCCATTAAAATGCCACGTTACGCCTACTTACTATGCAAATTGATTGTCATGCCACATAAAAATGTCATTTCAATGTCAATTGTATTTGCGATTGAGCGCAGAAATGTATGGGCGGGAGGGTTGAGGTGGCGGCTGAGTGAAGGCAGCAAGTGCGTGCCTATGTAAATCCGTTAACATGCATGTAAATTTGTATGTATGATACATTTGTGTGTGTGTGCCTGTAATTGTAACTGTTTTGTGTGCGTGTGTGTGAGTTAAATTTTTTTCTGTTTGTAATTCTGCTGTCAATCCAGTTTGCTCTACTTCAGTTTATTACGCTGTTCAATTTGCATTGATGACATTCAACATCGCCGTCATTACACTGTTGCCCCTCTCCTCCCCTCGATACTTAAATGCACAATACTTATACACATACAATTAAAAATACCATTATTTGCTGTACATATCCTTCCGGCTCAAGCCCTACCTTTGCAGGTATGCACACACTCGCACTCGCAATTTAAACCAAAATTAAATCCGGACATGCGTATGTGTGTATGTGTGAGTGTGTGTGTGCCTGTCCGGTTATCCACTTTAATCTTGTAAATATTTCAGAGTACATTAAGTTTTTCGTGTGCCTTTATCTCTGCTTATTTGTTGCATGTATTGCCTGAATTCTGCTGCTCAACTGCAAGCCCTTATTTAAAACCTTTTTTTTTCGAAAGAGATTTAACCTTTTTTGCACACATGCACCATTAAAGCGATTTGCCACTTCTCTGGAAGGTCCTCTGAAAGTTGTATGATCGATTTGCGCTACTTAATTTATGCAAATAGTCTGCAGCAACCTTTAAATACTATATTTGGAGTTAAAAAATATGTGGAATAAAATTTAATTTTTTTTGTCTATTATTTGAAATCGAATTTAGTATGTTTAATACAGCTACGGAGAATCAATGGATTTGTTTGTATGGTTTGTAGCACACTACCTCTTCTACCGAGGAGAGATATGTGGATGGGAGGAATTCGCTGGAGAAGAGGCGCAGGCCGCTTTTTCACCGATGGGTTGAAGCTAAGAGGAAAGGCTGGGAGAAGAGTTTTCTGTAAGGAATTCTCCTTCAATTTTTACTTTTTACAGTTCACTGTGTTTCTCAGACAGAAATGGCTGCTACATATTTAGGTAGTGGTGAGCATTCACTCCGACAGCAGAGTGGCAATACTTTCTTACCTTGCGCTCAATAGTAGTTAAAGAATGTCTGGCCTCACTGGAAATATCAAGAAGCTATCTTAATGCTCACATTGGAATGGGACTGAGTTGGATTTCCATTGGCATTTAGCGTTGACGACCCGCTCCTGTGGGACTACAAGATCATTATAGCCAAGAATAGATCGCAGGAAGTTTTCTGAACTACTTGCCCTTAGCAAAGTTCAACTTGCCGCAATTTACTTTACATTGTCCATGAGTTCTTACTAGACATCGTCCGCAAGGCATTTAGGCGACGCGCGCAAGTTGTCTCAATAGGGTGAGGTGGAAATACGTAGAATCTTTCTACTCTATTGTCCAACGTTCGCAAAATTGACGATGATACATCTCGGTAGTCTTACCATCGGCGAATCAGGAGACATACCCAAAACTGGCTTTAGCAATCTCAAACATGTATGATAGCCTCAAAGCACTTTATCGATTTGTTGAGGTCCTAAGATCTATTATACATGAGTTTTAGGTAACATAACGGACCGAAATTTTGACCTGTTGCATCGTACTCTTAACCCACCCTAACCTAGCGTACTATTTTGTCAGATCTCACATTAAAGAGAGAACGCGAACTAGAAACGAAATTATAGCCAAAAAGCCAGTTTCATATATCCGGTTTTATTTTTTGTAGACAATTATTCTTCGTTAACAGAAACAGATTGTAATCACTTGGCGCCAGATCTGAACTTCAAAGCGGTCGTTGTGCTGATGGAAGACGTCTCCCCTTTTGGTCAAACCGGACCATTTCTGGGCGATTTCTTTTTTCAGATGGTTCCACTGTAAACAGTACAGGTCCAAGGAGAAGTACAGTCGTAGGAGAGCAGTTAATAGTTGAAAATCGCTGACCAATCTCACCAAACACATAGCAAAATGTTCATGATCCTCAGTGGCAGTTTGGCCACCGCTTGCGCCGACTCACCGCGTTCGTACACCAACATTTGCATTCGGTTTTTGTTGTAAGTGACTACTTTTCATCATCAGTAACCATTCGCTTCAGAAATTTATCGAATGTGTTGCAATTCAAAACCGATTGAAAGATGAAAACTCGAGCCTTGAGGTTTTTGTGCGTTATCTCATGCGGCTTTGAATGTGTGAATGTAAAATATGATTGATACAACTGCATTTTAATTAGTAGTTTTTCGTTTAGTCCTTGATTTACCATTAAGTACTTCGCTACTAGAAGTCGAATCGACTAATTTTATAACCATTCTACATACTATCAGTGATGGTCGCATATTTCTATTATTTTATTATACCTGAAATTTTATCGATCTTATAAGACTTATTTAGTAAAAACGTTTTCCTACAGCACCGATCGAAATAAATGGTATGTGTTATATATAGTCTGTCTAAGCAATTTATTGAATTGAGCTTAGAGGCAAGTTTTAAAATTGGGAGATTTGTTATTGTTGATTTAGTTGTAGTCCATTTATGCCCTTCTATGCCGGAATAGATCGCATGATAGGTTTAAATCCAGTTAAGTTCCAATAATGCAGAACCGGCTGTTGTAGAAATTTGCAAAATTGTGTCAGATCTTTCGAACTTTAATTGTAGAAATTTAATAACATAACAGAAATAATATTTCATTGTGAATACACTTTCTCAGCGATCTCCACCACTGTAGTAAAAATGTCACCCAAACCCCAGGCGATCAAAAAAACAAATTCAATGATCAACATTTTTTGTTTTGCTAAGCGCGAGACACTATACTCTCTCCCCTCATACAGTTTCTCAACTTTTGCATATACTAGTAACAGTAGCTGATCCCTGTTGAGCATGCTTCCACTGGAAAGCACACTTATGCAGTTGCTATAACAACGGAATATAATTATGCTTGCGCTGAGAGCATAAGCAAAGCAAATGTATGCTGATTTGTGCATAAAGTGGTCTCTCTAACAATTTACACTGGAAATACAATTGCGCAGGGCAATGAAAAACCGTTGGGCAATAAGAAATTATTCTCTATTATTGTATTACCCATATTTTCTTACTCTTTTTCTCTGTATGTTGTTTTTTTACATCCTCAGCTCACTGTCGGCTATAAGTATTGCAAATCACATATCCTTGAATTCAAACAAAAATTATCAACAACGACTTGAATTTCTTTATTGGGTACTTATAGCGGCAGAAAAGATTCCTCAATAACTGTGCTCAAATTGGCAGTCCATGGTCAGATAAGAACCTTGGATGAACCGATCATGTAGGCTTGACTGGTTTGAGACGTTATGAGGTGCTTTCTGGTAATTGGGTGTCAAGTATTCTATTGGAATGTATTCATTTAACGTTGAAGAAAATGTTTCAAGGACTTCCCCGTTCGATGTGTCTAACTAATTGCTTCGAAAATGGACTCCCATGGTCTACAGCCTGGGTAATCTAAAATATATTAGTACATTTTTTGTACATTTTTTATATCTATATAAAGGATAGTACTTCAAATCTGAGCGCAACTTTTCTTCTCCTTCAAACTACAGGTTCTACAGGTACCTGTAAGTTGCTGATTATTCAACATACGGTGTACATATAAGGTCTCAATTTGGATATGGACACATTCATATTATGTATTTTTCTTATCATTATTTCTGCAAGTCTATGATCTATGCAAGTGACTGTATTTTTATTAAGAAAAAAGCTTTTAGAATTTATAGGTCTCCTTATAATAGCTTCGGCTTCTGCTGGAGAAAAGTTTGTCTACTATATATTCTATAATCTATTTTTCAGACATGAGAAATAATAAACTTATTCCGATCAGCAAAGGAAAAGGTAAGCATAACTTAACTCACAAGATACACGACTCGACTGCATCTCAAGTATTCAAAAACACTGCTTACTCTTCAGAAAAACTTAAATTCTACATTATTTTATCTATATAAATATTTAATTGTAAGAACTCAGAATTAAAAAAACTCTATGTCAAATGTTTGCAGAGTACGGCCTTCGAAATTAGCAACCAGTAGTGGGTTAGCTTTGCGATTTGCTGCCTTATCGCGGCGATGAAAAACAGTGTGGATGACAAAATGTCAATAAAATTTGTCAAATTATAATTTTAATAATTTTTAGCCTTTAATAACAGAAAACCCTCAGCCTTAATAATTATATTATGTATATATTAAAAACACATTTGGTTTTAATAATATTCGACTTTTATTTATTTAATTATCTCATTTCGCTGCGCATTTCAGTTTTTACGAGTTTGTTTACACTTTTTATATTTTTGCGTTTTTTTTTGTTGCATTTGAGCTTTTTGCTCAATAGTTTGAAATTTCATTTTGCAATTTTAATTTCATATCCATCTTATCTTATTTAGTTTACGCGCTTCAACTTAATTTTTACTTCATTGTATCAGTATATATTTGTTTTATATGCCATACTATACCATTATATATATATGTATATATACTAATCTTTTATAATTTTTTTTTGTGTTTTATTAGTTTTTTGTTGTATGATAAACCATTTCACTTTACGAATTCAGTACAATATAATTTGCATTAATATTAAATTTATTTATACACGCTTAAATACTTAATAAACATTTAAAAATCTTCATTTTTTATTTTTTGCTCGTTTACTATTTTACAGTTATCATTTTTGCATTATATATATTTTTTTTAATATACAAATAGGTTTATGTATTACAGATAGTACTTTTTAATAATGTCCAAATGTAATTGGTTGTCAATCACTTAAACGATTTGCAGGCACTCCACAGCGATACGCATACAGACATAAACGAATACTGAACATATTGATACGATATTCATACATATGCATAATATAAATGAAAATGTAGTTTATACTTGTTTTTAATTGCAATATATATTTTTGAGTGTATGACAATGCGTAAATATATTTATAGATTAACTGCAGTTTAATTTTACACACTTCAAGGAATAAAAACTGACACTTTTTTTTTATTTTCAGCTAAGCAACACTGGTCAAGTTTGGTACAAAACAGAGTGAAGGAGTATGTCTATTTTATAAAATATTTAAACATTTTTCAATTAAAAATATTAATTTTTTATTAAAAATATTTTCAGCTTAAAACAAACTTTTTACAAAATTGATTAACCCGAAAATGCATCCAGCGGTCAATGGGTGTCTGCAGAGGTCTTTGCTTTGAGGATAATGAAGAAGTATAACAAAGAAATACTTTCAAAAATACAAAAAAAAAAAATTTAAAATAAAATATTTTCTTCAAAACAATATTTCCAAAAAAAAAAAAATGAATTTATTTATATGCAATTTTTTATATGAATAAGTTTTAGTTTTTATATACATAAACTGTGTTACAATAAAAATCCAAAAAAATGTATAGCTTTCAGAAAATTGGAAAAAATTGTATAACAATTAGGTTTCCGCAAATTCTATATGAATACATTTCAATTTGAATGAAGATTACTTTAAATGTAAGAAATAATATTTTTAATTTTGGTTTTAAAAAAAAGATATTTTTTTATAAAAAAAAAAAATTAAAACTAAATAAAAAGTTTTCTAACAAAAATATTTATTTATTTAATTTTTTTCACGGCATTAATATAAAAAGTATGGTTTGTGTCTTTGCTCTCTGCATTGCTTTAAAAAGAATGGGTTTGTGCCTTTGCTGCCGCACAGTATACTCTCCATTATCTCCATTTGGCGATCATGCAACACACTGCACAGCAGCTGTGCATTCTAACAGGCGCACAAACGACATTAGTAAGTAACTCAGAGCTTATGTTAACAAAATATTATTGTTGCGTTTGCATAGAGAGATAAATAAAATTCTCAGAGAGATCATAAGAGCAATGAAAATGAACTGAGCTGTTTAGCGGAGCGGCACTTTGTCTTTGCGAGAGCATATCCCGTAGGTCAAACAGGAACAACAAGTGAAGTGACTTTGCTGCTAGTATATGTTATTGGAGAAATTTTTTAAAATACAGGAATGCTTGGAAAAAATACATTTTGATACAAATCATGCGCGCATGGTTGTTTTCGGAGCAAGTTAAACTTTTTATGAGTTTCTTAGCAGAGACGCCGCCATCACAATACTGGGATCAGCAAAATTCAAATTTTCACTAGGTGCCCATAAGAGTTCAGAGAGGTGCTAGGATTGTACTTTAAGAAGGACGAATATCACATATTGTTGATCATAATTATGCTTTCGCGTTGTTGCTGGCATTCCGGGCATTCCACTGAAAGTGTGGTATGCATTTTCAACTGTATTTTGTATTTTCAGTGGGTTTGCATGAACATATTAAAATTAATATTTTTTTTTTTGCCGATGATCAACTGAATTTTCTGAACGCCTGTCACTGCGGTCTATTAATTTCGTAATATTTTAATTTTTACCAGGTCAGAATAAATGTTTAGCAGGAGAATTATGAATGAATATTTAAACATATTTGCTCTTTGTTGGCATAAGTGACGGAAAATCATACGTTTGTAGGCTGCCTATTCATTTTTCTGTTTTTCTGATAACTTTCCATAGATGTTCACCAAAGTTTGCGTTCTAAGTTTCTTGTTGTCCTAGAGTAGTTGATTGAGGCAGCTTCTTTACGAAAATTTAAATTTAATTTTTTTTGTAAGCCGCGAGCCAAATCCTTGTAGAACCAACTATTTTACTAAACCTGATATTTTAGCAGGCGTTCATGAACACACATCGGTGTCAGCTAAAATAATTTTGTTGGTAATCTTCTGCAGATTTTTTCCCAACATTATATATTTTAATTGGGATGTAGTATATCTTCTTTTTTTCTGGTTGCCTGGTACTTTTCAGTTGGCAATAAGACAAGTTTTGCACAAAATACCGCCTTCGCACATATAAAAAAACTCAATGAAAATCAATAAAAGAGAATTTTTCGCATAGAAAATACAGCGACTGGCTGAGATTGAATTCCTTCAGAATTAACAACACCAATTTTAGCATGCCAACTGTTATTATTTGCTTTTGTCTTACTGAGAGAAACAATAGAGAATAAATCCTTAACGGTATTTCATCACACGTCCAACTGCAATTACAGTGTGAATTATAAGAGGCTGTCCACTTCATTCAACAATCAGCATGCATTTGCTTTGCATTATGCTCTCAATGCAAACACAATGAGCCGTTGTCATAGCAACTACATAAGTAGACATTCCAGTGGAAGCGTGTTCCACTAGGATCAGCAACTGTTACTAGCATAAGCAAGAGTTGAGAAAATGTGTGAATTCTCTCTCAGCGCAGCGCTCACACTCTCATCAGCCAAAGTAATGCTGATTGATTGATTTTGCGCCACGTGCTGTGCCTTTATGATCGCCTGATACTTTGAGTGGTGTTTGAAGTCTGAAATTTTTCACTTTCAAGGTCGGCCATCTTAAAACTAATTGCAATTGGCCACTGCTGTTGCGGCCTTGAGCGCTCTGCATGATTTTAATTAATTGTTGATTGCAACTTTCGTGCTGCGTTGCTGCTAATTGCAATTCACAGTTGTTGAAAAAGTTATTGTTTTTCAATGAGGCTGTGAATTGGTTTTAATGCAACAACTACAAATTTATGCGTTTTTTGTTTACCGAAAACATACAAAAGCGCAATGCTGCGCGGAATGCATAAATCACACACACACACGCAAGTGCATACATAGCACGGCATAGCACGGCATGTAATAAATTAATATGCGTGGCTTCCGCATTTTCATACACACAAACACACACTCACACTATATACATTTGCATACGCCATAAAGTGTTTTTTACGATTTTATTTTCTGTTTATTTTAACATTTACCATTTATTTACATTTAATTTACAACATTTATGAATATGCATACATATGTAGGTATTTATGTTTATTTAAATTACTATATCTTTTTTTATATATGCTCCGTACTTTGTTTTTGTTGTTTTTTTCTCATTGTTTTGTATGTAAAATTCTAGTTATTTAATAAGTTGCTAATTAATTTAATTTTACGCTAACTACGGCAATTAAGTTTTAGTTACATTTTCGTTTGTTTTGTTGTTATTGGTTTTTCGCTTTTTGCATTGTTTTTTATATGTTACTAGTTATTATACAAATAATTGTTTGTGGTTTTTCTGCAGTTTATCATTATTACTACTTTTTCAATTTCACTTTAGTTTAAGTCTACTCTACTTTTTTTTACAAAATTTACATAACATTTGCATGTTTTCCATGTTACACGCGGTGTTTGTTGGTATTTATTTGCTAATTACAGAAATAATTGCATTGCACACAAGTTTTAACGTAAAAGGCGATAATTTGATTTTATGAGTAATTTAAAGATTGAATTTTATTTGATTATTGATCCCGTATATTTGCTGTTGCGTAATTTGTGGAAGTTGGTCGAGCGCATTGCAGTGTTGGTTGTGGTTATGGGTTGCAAAAAAAAATTTGAAATTAATTTTAAAAGAAGTTAATAAAATATTTAAAAATATGTAATATGCGAAAAAGTAAGATTTTTTAAAAATAATTTAATTAAGTGTAATTAAAGATGAAGGATTAAAAACATATAAAAAAATTTTTCAAAGGAAGTAATTGTTCGAAAATTTATTTAAAGCGGAAGCAGCAGTTATAATGATAATAAGCAACAAAATGAACGAAAGATTTGAAAAATCTTAAATTACAAAACAAAAATATATACCAAAAAAATATAAAAAAATATAAAAAATGCTTAAAAATTCTTAAAAAAGAAAAGAAAATAAAAAAAATTAAAAAAAAATATTTAAACAAATATTTAAACAAAAATTAAAACAAAAAATAATCTAAAAAAAAATTTAAAACAAAAATAAAAATATTTCCACAAAAAATGTTTTTATGTGTTAAATGTCTAAATATTTACAAAAAAAAAAAAACAAACAAAAAAAATTAAATTAATTAATTAAAAGAAAGTACATTAAAAAAAAAATATTTAAAAAAACTTAAAAAAAAAAAATTAAAAAAAAATAATAAAAACAAAAAATAATCTAAAAACAAATAAATAAATTTAAAACAAAAATAAAAATATTTCCACAAAAAAAAATGTTTTTATGTCTAAAATGTCTAAATAATTGCAAAATACAAACATAAAAATAAAAAAAAATTAATAATTTAAAAAAATAAAAACAAGAAATTATTCAAAACAAATTTTTAAAATTATGGTTTTTGCTTTTCTATGGGAAATAAATTAAATACGCTTAGATCCTTTTAACAGACTGTTTAGGCCCAAGTATGTATGTAAATTCAAACTTTTAGCAGTTAACAAATTTTTACTTAAAAAAAAAAAAAATATTTCTTGAGTTTACACAGCTGCGACCATTTTCTATACCTTTTATATTTTTAACATAATTTTGAAATCACTTTTGAACATAAAAAGAAAGAAATTTTTGATATATCAGCATTTTATGCGCCATTTTACATTTCGCTGTAATGTTAAGTGATTACACTGCTGTGTATTGAAATTCTGTTATAGAAGTGAATATTTTCATATTATATAATACAAATTGAAGTTTGTTGGAACATTTTAAGGAATTAAGAATATTAACTTTAACTTGTATGATTTACAGCTGTGATGTTTTAACATGTATCTCTCTGTTATTGTTTGCACATGTTAACTTTACACATGTTCGCTGTTGTAACAGAATTTCATAACATTGTTACATTGACTTTACTGTTGCTGTTGCGAAGAGTGAATTATAAGAATTTTCATACAAATTTATTATTTTTGAAATAAGTTTTTGCAAACTTATGGCTTATAGAATTATGGTAATGATGAAATTAATTTTTAGCTCTTTTGTTTCATATTTCTTTGTGATAGCCCAAGGCTATTATTTTAACAGAAATGTGTAGTTGTAATTTAATATGCTTATAACATGAAGATAAAAGTTGCGCAAGCTGCTTTTTGGCCGAAATTGAAATTGCAAATATTAACAATTTGATTACTTTCGTAACATAACATAAGTATTTTCACATACTATATGGTGAGCGAGTTTGTGCTCACAAGGTTATCAATTTTACAAAGTTATCAGATTTTAGACAAAAATTACAAAAGTTTAAAATTCTTCTTATTTTTTCATAAATTGCATTTGGTTAAGAAATTTTTGAACAATGTACAGACAAAAATAAACATTTTTTTTCGTTATATTATTAACATTTACAAAATTCTAATATCTAAAATAATTAAAATAAAATAATTATTAAATTAAAAGTGCGATAAATTGAATTGTAAAATTTCATAAAAAACAACATTTTTAGACTTTTACAAAATATATATATGAGCAGTTAAGAATATTTAAAGTAATACGTAAATAATAGAGAACATTTTTATAGGATATTTAGCATACAGACAATGCCTTAGAAATAAAATAAAAAATAAAAACAAAATAAGAGACATGCGCAGAAAATACATACAGCAGCGCATAAAATTATTTAAAAAAAAATATTATTTTTAATACATAAAAGAGCTAACTAAAATAAGCAGTTTATATTTAAATATATATACAAAATTATATGCAATGAAAGCAGCGTTGTATTTTATGGTTTGCATAGTTGCTTGCTTAGAGGCGCAAGTGAACTGCCTACGTTTTGATTTTATTATATTATTTCGCTTTTTTTTTGCGAAATTTGCAAGAAAAGAATTTAGTGGAAAGTATCGGTAGTGCAAAATGAACCAGCATTTTTTTCTTTTGCCTTTTTCTTTTGTTTCTGGTGAAACGCTGACCTCAATCTTTTGCTTGCAAGCAGTTAAAAATCTGTTTTAAGTTTATACGTGGTAGATATTTTTCTAAGTTACAAATTATTTACACGTGGATAGTTTGTGGTTAATATTTTTTTCTGTTTTAGGTTGCAGTTATTAATATTTTAGTTTTTGTGTGCAAAAAATAAAACATAAATATATATAAATCTTGAGATGTTGAAATCGGAGCTAAACTTTCTGAGCAAACAAGAAAAACATCAATTAATAAGCCATAGATAAAATTTTGAAGTTTTCTGTTGCAAAAGTTAGTTTCCATAATTACTGTTTTCTGTTACTATTTTTATAGAGAAGTGGCTGCATGTGTATAAAAGCAGTTGAAACTCTGTAGACACATATACGCGTAAGCCAAAAACTGATAAGCAACAAATTTAGTAGCAAAAACAGATTTACTAACATAAACAGAACTTTTAACAAAAACAGAACTTACAACGTAAACAGAATTTTGAACAGAAAGTGAAATTATTAGTTTCAAAAATTTGCTTACATAACCGTACAAACAATATGCTTCACAGAAAACAGTAACAGAATTACTAACAGAAACATAATTAACAACAGAAACACAAATTATTTGCATTAATTTCTTCTTTATATATCCGCAAAAGTTAAACTGTTAAGTAATTTTAAAATTTTTTTTAGAAAACTTTTTTCAAATTTAATAAAAAATTGTGGCTTTTGTAAAAGTTCCGTTAACATACCCGACAGCATCACCTTTGCTACTATTATTATGGTTTAGCATTCATTTATATATTTTAATATTTATAATTAAGCGCACCCTGATGCGCCAGTACGCACTAATTCCACTTAAATGGTTGCTTTCATTATTCTACCTTTTCGTTTCTTCTACTTTTTAGTTTAGTGAATTTATATATATATAAATCATTTTACTAATAAAAGGCTTTTAGCTACTAATTTTTTACAATTTTCAGTTTTTTTTTTTTTGTTTTGTTGTCGCTTTATACACAATCACAAACGCAATTTCATTACTTGCTTGTAAGCCACGCAACGCGTGCTTTACTCCTATGTCCTTTCGTTGGTGCTCAGCGCACGGTTGTTGGTTGTCGCCGCCGTCGCCGTCGACGCTGTTGGTGAGCGCTTCAAACCGACATTTGGCGCCGCCTGCTGTTGTTGTTGTTGCCGTTGCGTTTCAATGCGTTTCAGAAATGACAATCGGGGTGGCACATTGCGGTTCAGGCTACTGTTGCTGGCGTTGGTTTTGCTGCTGTTGTTGTTGCCGCCCGTTTTGCGTTGCTGACGCATAATTTGTTGCAGCTCATTTATCTCGTGTACGCTGTCGCTAGCAGCAGTCGTTGCGCCAGTTATTAGTGACTGTTGTTGCTGCTGTTGCTGTTGTTGTTGTTGCTGCAGTATTGCTTTCGTGCCGCGACAATAGTATTCGATGTCGTCGATATCACCCAGCGTTGTTGAGTTGTTGTTTCCCACCGACTTCACTGTGGCTGTTGCGCTTTTTGGTGTTGTTTTTGTTGCTGTTGCAACTAATTTGCCTCTATAGTCTACTGTTGGCATATCCAGTTCGTTGACGTACACTTCTTCGGTGTCCATTGCTGACCGCTCATTCACTTCCTCGCAATCATCGCGATAACCGTAACCATCATCGTCCTCTTCCTCCTCGTCCTCGTCGTAATCATCATTAGCTGCGCCCTCATGCAGATTTGATTCAGCATCTGCTTTTAGTAGCTTGGCTGCTGCGGCATTTCGTGGTCCACCGCCGCCGCCTCGTTTCTTCTCCGATTTATTTGGTATTTTGTTGTAGCGAATGGCATCGCGAGCATTGCTTGAGCGCTAGTTGAGGTAAAAAGAGAGAGAGAGAGATGTGTAAATAGATTAGAAGTGGCTTTTGAAATTAATTTGATTTGAGTATTATTGCATAATTTATATACTATATTTAAATAAACCAGGTTCTTTAGAGTTATATGTATAATTTCCTGAACTAATAACTGTCAAAATAGTCACAGGTTCTAAATTATTAAACAGATTTAAAAAGCTCAAGCTGTCTTTAAAATAATGCTTTATCAAAATGTCTTTATAGAAGAAGCGTTAAAATATTAATAGGAGAATTTACAATGAGGTTTCCGGTTCTCAAGAAGTATATAATCACTGTCTTGGAAGAGTTATTTAACTAGACCCTCACGGTCAACATCAAATGATTTAAAAGTTCTATGTTGAGGTTAAGATAACTCTCATTTAAATGATAAGTTTCAGTCATCAACCTTGAACTATTTGACTCTCTTTTTTCTATTTTCATGTAGATCTAAAAACTTAGCCTTTGATACTCAAGATCCACCATTTACTGAGAAAACACAATATAAGGTTTCAGAACAAATATGGAAGCCACTACATGGATTTTGCTGAAGTCTAAGGAGTGTTCTGGTCAAATTTCAATATTTAGGAAAGAGTTTCCAACTAATTGAATATACAGAATTTACTTCTACACATAACTAATGACTATATGTCAAGTATAAGACATTTTTTATATAAATTCAAAAACACTTTATTCAAATAATATTTGGACAAGAGTTACCATAGCTATAAAATACTTAGTTCATATAGAAAACTCGAAGAGTTGTATAAGTCGCCAACGGTTGCTAGATTTATTCAGCTATCACCTGAATACAAATATTTAGTCGCAGAAATTCTTTATTTTGAGTCATTATTAGCATCTAGCTTGCTTCAGCTACTTCATATGTATAATCATAAGCTGAAAGTCTCGAAGGTTGAAACCCCGTAATAAAATTTCATTCCCACAATTTTGCCAAGCATTTTGCTGAGCTTCTTGACGGATTTGTGAGAAAGAGCTTCATGCTAATGAATAAACTAAGGGACACATTGCTAAGCTCACTCTGAAAGGTATTTTCTGAGAGAGAGTATATTTTCTTTGTCTTACACTGAAGCATCTGAACGAATCCTGATCCCTTTAAACTGCGCGCAAGTTAATAGCTACCCTTGAATAACCATTTGAGGTGACCTCACACCACACAATATAGTGATCCAACAAAAAAAAAAACGGTTCCAACGGAAACTCGTATAAAAGCACAAGAACCCATGTGTTTGTGAAACACTTTTATAAATTCTTGTAATATTCTATATAATAATTTGTCCTTACAAGAAGTTGACTAAGTGACATCGTATGTTATGTACGTACAGTTAACAATATATATCAAATAAAGAAGTGATCTCCTAATAAGAGATCTAAAAATGTATATTTTTTATTTTATTCACAAATAATATCAACTCGTGTAAAAAAAAAATCGAGGACATTTTTGTTCCTAGGCTTTTAAGTTCGTGTGAATTTTGATCTCCAAATGTCAATTAGGGTCAGTTTGGCAGCTATTTATTTACCCCTCGAAAAATCTGTCTGAGGATTGAACATTTTTTAACAACGAGTCTGCTTGAAATTTTATATTGTCAGTAATCACGGCTATGGAGTCGTTGTAAATGTTGCAGATATGTAATGACGAACACAAATATTTGAGTGGCACAAAATATTCAGTGAAAGTCAAAAACCACCGAAAAATTGCTTCTTGTGAGAAGTCCATCCATCTCTGTAAATGACGACAACAAAGAAAATGTTAAAGAAACAGTGCTTGAAAATTGTCGTGCAAGCATCAGCGATATAGCAGAGGATCTCAATATTTATCATCTACTTAACACATTTCAGTTAATGTTTCCGGTATCAAGAGTGTCATTTATAAACTTCTAGCGAACGACTTGAAAGGACGCCGGTTATAGGTCGCAAAAGAGACGACAACGTGGTTGAGGATCCTAAAAATGTCGGCCAAAAATCAAGGGCATACTCAGCGTTTTCTCTGATTACCGTGATGCGGCTCACCATGAACTCATTCCAAAGAATCAAACGGTCAATAAAGAATATTACTTGATCAATTACGCTGTCTACGTAAAGAAGTTCTTGATAAACGACCGGATTTGTGACCAGAAAATTTTTGTAGTTTTCACCACAATAATGTGCCGTCACATTCTAGCATGAGTGTGAGACTGTTTGATTAAAAACACGAAACTCAGTCACTGTATGCACCAGATTTGGCTTTGTGACTTCTTTCTGTTTTCGAACCAAGTCTTGAGTTTTTTGAAGCCATTAAAGGTGTTTCGCAATAAAAAGAGACTATTATTAGGGCGATAATAAAGCTTTGTATTAAAATGCGAAAATATTTAATTTTTTTTGTCAGTCAGTGTCAAATTTGGTCGTAGTATAAGTCTTTATATGTATATGCATATCGAATACGAGTAGTAGGTATGTAGAATAGAAGGCACCGATATTTAATTGTTTAAAAAATTGGTGTATTTTTGTGGCATAGCCAGTGGCTTAACTTTGCATTATATTATCTAAATAAATATTAATGGAAAGTTCGGCTTAAAATTTTCGATTTCCGATGGTTAAAATGTTCATTCTTATATTAAACGTTGCATTTGATGAGAGTTAATTTCGCATAGAATGAAAAAAGTTTTCATTTAAATGCTATAAAATCGGAGCTTTGCTGCTTTTAATGTTGCAAGTTGCATATATAAAGAATTATACATATAAATTGATACCACAATGTGCATTAGCTGAAATATAATGCATGTAACCAACCGAACAGTTTGTGGTTTGCAACCGCTGAGCGATTTTCTGCAGTTAAAATATATGTATAATAACAGTATATATAAACAGACGAGACGCAGACGCATTTTATAAAAGTAATCACAATTTTGTATCGACAACTAATATATATATATATATAATATATATAGCACATGTATGTCTTGATGTGCGCTGCATGTTATTCACTTCCGTGTTAAGCTAATCTGCATGGTAGCCAGGCCATTAGCACCATACAAGCGCGTTGATATTCTTTTGGTAGGTGGCAACCATAAATTGTTTAACTGCCATAGCGTTATGGTGTGATCGTTTGAATGAGTCAATTTCCGCACAAAGCCTGACCACCCAGCAACATGCTGTGCGTAGTTTTGAACAGCATTAATATTTGTTCATATGTATTTGCATATACATATATACTATATATATATGTATATATTAACTTTAACTATGCATTGTTGCTTTGTAAACTGCCAGCAGTCAGTCGAATAGTCAAACCGAGCAGCGGCTACACCACTCAACCGCTCAACCGATCAAACCAATAGGCGTAATATTCAATGAACCAACTAACCAACTGACCAGCGCAGCCAATGAACCATAACGGCGGCCAGTCAATTACACACGCAAGCACACATAAGTACACACACACACACACTTAGCTTTGGAACAAATATAATAAAAATGGGCGTGTGGCTGCTCATATGGCGGCTGCTCTGTCAATATTTCGCGATTACCAATGCACCCATTCTACTATAGACAACATTGTTGGTGTACTATATATGTATATATGTACTATGAATGTGTATATGTTTGTGTATCTGTGCATGTGTCTCGTTAGTACTGCTAATAATCCACAAAAATGTGGATATAAATGTGGAAGCACAGCAAATGGCGCATGTGAACGGCGCTCTGTCTGCGTTGTCTGCTCGAAAAGTTCGAACACAAGCGCGAAAATTAGCGTGCAATTTATGCTGAACAAAAAAAAAAAAACCAAAATTGGCGAAAATGCCGAAAAAATTGCAGCGTTAAATGCGAAAACGTAAATTTGGGATAGTCGAACTTCCTTCCTCGGACGCAGCTTTGCATTATTTGTGAAATTCGTAATTTCGCAAATGCGCCCATTTGGTGGTCAAAAGTGCATGTATACACACACACATGCATACATCCCCAAATACATTTGTCTATATGTAAAATGATACACCGTGTTCAGCACAATACAATAAACTAGCGAACATGCGCCTAATTGTATGCTTGCTTTATGTGCATTTTGATGTTTTGGCATGTGGGCATTGTGCAAATTGCAGATATTTTATTTCGACCGCATTGTTATCATTTAGAACGGTACAATGGCTGGCTGTATTGTGTGGCATGTTAAACGTTATAACGGTATTTAGCTTTAGCTCCTAGATTGTGCGCTAATAAGTAGTTGTGTGTTGTAGAACATGCCTCATTATCACCGTAATCTCAGTTTACAGTCATTTTGGCGATTACAAGCAGAGCTTGCTATTACTAAATATTATTGCAAGAGGGAGTCAGTGTTTTAAATATATATTGTATAAAATGTTTAGGTGGGTCTAAATTGCAGATTCATTTTTAAATTAATATAATTTTTGAGAGAAGTTGAAAAATTTGGCATATTTTTTTGCTGGAAGGGATCTCTTTATGCTCGGTTTAGTAAAAAAAGACTATGAAAAGGTGAACTTTTCTGAAATAATAAAAAAGCTAAAGTGACATCATGGCGTTTATATTGAAATCTAACTTCAATGTGCACCTTCTTCGAAGAAAGTAATTACTAAAATATTATTATCATTAATGAAATAACTTCTTATTCAATATCTAGTTTGACTACCTTTAAGAAGCTGAGAGAAGTAACTCAAACTAAGTTGTAAACATTGGAAATGTCGAAGACCCAGTGGATAAATGTGAATGACGAGCGTTAAAAGCTGAGTCTATTAATTTTTCCCATCTGCTTATATCTAAGACTTTGAGATATCCATCTGAAATTTTGTACACGTTTTTCCTACCCAAGAAGCTCCTCCGCCGAACATGTAAATATATACAAATACACTATCACATGTAGCTGCCAGATAAACTGATCGATCAAAATAAAGTTTTCATATGGAAAACTTTTTAATTTACAAGATATCTTCTCGAAATTTGTTCAAGATTTTTTTTTAAAGTAATATCATAATATCCAAAGAAATTTTTTTTCAAAATATTGACGGCATATGAGATGGAAGAAATTAGATGATCCGTTAATCACTTTTCGATCTTGTTCCTTGCAATTTTTCTGTATTGAAGGATTCTAATATTGGCTTTGCCTGGGATTAAAGGAACATACAACAAATTAATATCATAGAATGGAACGCACTGAGAAACAACGTGAGAATTTGTACATTTCATAGATTGGAAGTGAAGTTATTACGTTTTAAGTGTGAGTATGTTTGTGTTATCGATGCGAAAATGACTCTAAGAAAGAGCTAACATTAAATTTTGTTTTAAAACTGGTAAAAATTTTACCGAAACATTTCAATTGATGAAACAAGTTTACGGCGACGATTGCCTATTCCCTAGCAGAGTGCGTGGTCTCAACGTTTTCAAAGTGGTCATGAGCACATAAATGACGATCAACACGTGGGCCAATAAAAATTCGTGATCACTGGAAATTCCATCGAATGTGGGAATTCATAAAAAATCAACAAAAATCATAATTAAAATGCATGGAAATGGAATAGAACATCTCCAAAATATCGATTTATTGCATTTCGAACATTGGGGCTTACGAAAGGTGTGTGCAGGGTTTGTGCCGCACAAATTGACTGACGACCAAAAATTGCTCAGAATCCAACCTTCGAAGAACGATTATTTGATCAAAACTCATATTTTAACCATTAATGACTCCCCGTATTCACTTGATACGGCACCGTGCGACTTCTTCCATTTCGAAAAATGCATTTGCCTATGAAGGAAAGCGTTGTGCAGACGTAGAGGCCACTCAAAAGGCTTGCACCGGCATACTGGCGGCCACATCGGCCAACGAGCTAAAACACTCGTTCGACATGCTTTTGGACCGAGCAAAAAGCTGTATTGAAGTAGGAGAAGACTATTTTGTATAAAAGAAATTTATTTTGCTCAAAAAAACTGTTTGTTCCGTTTTTTTTAAGTCCTGTTTACTTCGGAAAGCACCATGTATGTTCGTTTAACCTTGAAGTGTTCAGAAAAAAAATTGAAATTTTTAAAAACGCTCAAAATGTTTTAATTGTTCAACATATGTATACATACGTAAAATACTACAGTTTCTTAATATAATATCGGCTATATCATGCTTAAAGCACCTAATGTATACTTTCAAATTACTATACTTTGTCTGGTATAATAGTCACCGAGCACGTTACTGGGAAGTGGTCAACCGACAAAACCGAGTGACTTTGGCGATGAACCAATTATTTTATAGCAACAACAAGTAATGGGACAAACAACAATAAAACAAGCAAATACAAATACAAGCAATGGAGGAAGCCAGCGCAGCCGCTCAAGCGACAG
This sequence comes from Bactrocera zonata, assembly GCA_037783105.1. Lineage (NCBI taxonomy): Eukaryota > Metazoa > Arthropoda > Insecta > Diptera > Tephritidae > Bactrocera > Bactrocera zonata. The sequence continues at coordinate 164,382 of JBAWJQ010001142.1, read as the reverse complement.
TGATAGCAGACGCTAAACGACAAGCAATTTTTCAATGGCTATTGGTGGAAAATTGCTTTGCGCCGCACATATACAAGCACACATATAAATGGGTGCACATAAATACAAACATGCTTCGACGGAGGTATACACATATATGTATATATTTACATATATATTTATATGTACACACATATGTATACTATATGCCACTTTTATGGCCAACACTTATACGCACATACATACAAACACTTATTTGCTCACGTTTTATGTTTGTAAGTCAATGTTTGTTATTCGTAAACACACACACATGTGTACATATGTAAGCAAGCGTTTATGTTGCTCGTAATCCTGTTTCGTTGTTTAACTTTCTGGTTTTGTGCGCTCAACCATACCAATAAAATTGCAATAAACCAAATATCTGCGCGCTTACGGGGCGCCTAAACGGTCGTAAGCATGCACACAGCCACATACATGTGCTTACGACAGCTAAGCGCATATTTACAAGTACACGTATGCATATGTGTGTGTATGTGTGTGCAGTGAAGTAAGCGGTAGGCCATGCAAAATAGCCATGTGCGCTGGTGAGGAGTGGCTTAGCGGTGGAGCAAGGGCACAACTTCGAGGTAAGCGAAGCGTTAGCGTGTGCCTAAGCCAGCAAGCTGACACATATATACACACACAAGTATGAGACTATAGTCGGCTTGCGACCACACAAAGCGCGCATAGGCTCTGCAAAAGCACTTCACTTGCGATACACATGCTTATATAACTGAGTGTGCATGTGTTGGTGCGCTCATAAAAGTTTGATGGGTCGCGCCAAAAAAGGGGTAAATAGGATTACGTAAGCACGCCGTCAAAGGCGCAGCGGCAAACCATGTATTTGTTTTGAATTTTACAGCGCTGAGATATTTAAGCGTGTCATTTCGCTAAATACGTGGCCCGCATCGCTGAGCGCTCACCACAACACACACACACATATATATTGGTATACCACCTAAGCATATAAATGCAAAAATGTACATGCACACACATTTGTATATATAATATATGTGTATATAAATAAAGTTGTAGAGTAACATACACAGTTCAAACATGTGAAACTAAAACCTAGTGTCACCGCTTTGCCTAACCGTGCTCGTGTTTCTCCAGCACTTGGCTTCCGCCGCTTTTATAGCTTCCCATTTGTTATTGCTGCTGTCGGTAGCTCACTCATTTACCATTCGATCCGCTGCATCGCGGCCTTTTTTCTTGTTCAAAGGATAAAGCATATCCGCTTTCTTATGTACAAGTACAAGTAGATAACAACAACAACGCATACAAATCGGCGGATGTGTTCATTCACTCGTAAGGATGACGAATTGATGGCGCCGCTTGTCACCAACAACAACAACGTTCATCATTAAATTGACAAGTACTTTTCAAGCAATTTACTTTTGACTGCGAGTTTAGTTATTTATAACTGTACATAGTTGAAATGTATACACGTACATATACATTAGGGTATGCGCTGTTTCCCACAGTTGATATTTTTTACAAAGGCTCCACGTATTTCGAGTGTTTGCCATAAAAATAAAAGTATAACTTCAAAAAGCTTTTTATTTTCAATTTAAGTCGTGTTGAAGTCATGTATGCTCTACCACGTTTATATTATATTAGTATAATACATATATAGTATAATATATACGTGGTAGAGGATACATGATTTTTTTTATTTTTGTATTTTTTTATTTTTGGCATATCCACCACCATATAATAAATAAAGGTGCAATATTTTTTATACAAAATTTCCTGTTCTATAAAAAAGGTCTAAAAGAATTTTTCACGAAATTATTCCTTTAAAAGTTATATGCAGTGGAAGTCATACATCAAATGACCAAGTGATACATCTCGTGCTGCTCATACGACATGGTGTACTATAGAAATATTGGACAATTGATATGTAGCTTTAATTGCGTATAACTTTAAAAACAGTGAATCAGCATCTGTATGAAAAAAGCACTATGAACTTTTAAGTAAAACTGAACATTTTACACTATAGACCAAGGTAGATAATTTTTGAAAACTAAAAGAATCATAGTAGGATGAAACCCATCAGAAAGGAGAGAAAAATAGCATTAAGAGAAAATTCTATTAATAATCCATAAAAGTTCAGGTAAGTCCCTCCCCTTCCTCTTCCTGACCTCAGATTGTATGTTCATTATTTTTTCCTTAACGATTGTTATTTTTTTTTTCGTTTCCGATGGGCTTCAACCTACTATGAATTTCTTTCCGTTTTATCATTTTCGAAGCCTTCTGCTACCTACTACATTACTCTACCAGAACAACACTTTTTCAAAGTTGTAGACTTATTTGCTTTGGAGAACAATATCTTTGCAAAATAACAAAAAATTCCTTATTAAATATATTGGAAGAAAAATATGATCCAAGCACGGTATAAGTTGAAAGTATAGCATTTCTTTTGATTAAATCCTGTTTAGGGCAAAAACTGTAACTTCAGGTGGCGTTTGCAAACACAAAAAAAAAAAAACATATTTTGTGAAATAAAGCATACCCTTGTGTACATATACATAATTATGTGTGTCATTCTTTGCATGACTGCCAGCGGAATCGGAAATTTATCGTTATGTTTAGCTTTATTGCTAAAGAATTTAAAATGACAATATTTCCGTGTCATCTTGAATTGAATTAGTTGCTAATCATTGCATATTTTATGTTAACAATGATGTCGGTTATTGTTGTGGTACACTCGTGGCCACACAAACCACTATACATTCCTAATTTTTTTCGGACTTTTCCGTTCGTTCGGGATTTTCTTCAATTTTGTTTTTGTTTTGTTTTTCGTAAGCATAAGTAAACTAAATTATATTATCTAATTATATTTGAAGTTTTTAGTTTATTACGTTCAATGAGTAAAACACAAATTAGCTTTTTTTGCTTATACAAGAGCGGTAGATTTTATTGTTTTTAAAGTGATAGTACTTCAATAAAAAAAAAATAAAAACATAAAACATGCAAAGAAGGGGGAGAGAAGAATAGATCGTGCTCATGATTTAACTTTTAGTAATCATAAGGACTAAACGAGTTGGTTGCGGTACGAAAAATTATTATATCGAGATGAAAGGGTTGTTTCCAAGTAAAGTAAAGAACAAAGTAAGTCCACCACTTCAGGAGTTTTCAGACCTCAATATTGACTCAAATTTGTAAAATGTGTTGACTAAAATTCAAATGAGCATATTTTAAGCAATATAGCTATGTTTAGTATTACAATAAAAGTAGTCCCATTTAAAATGGTCCTGCTATTTGAGAGCCGTATTAAACATTGTCATCCATATGTAGATCATATTTTGTACTCTTTCACACTCTAAAGCTGAAAAAGGAATTGAATCGGAAGAAAAATTAGTATCACCATCCTCCTACCTAAAGCAATCTAAGAGCTAAATTATTGAAATGTGAGCAGAAAGCGACGTAGTAAGTATTCCTAGAACGCGGAAAAGAAGCGTTGAAATTAACGGTTGTTTAAATCTATAGTGGAAAACAAAAAAGTACGACTGTAGGTAATTATATCAAAGTGTTTTAAGACTGGGTAAATTGTTTAAAAAATGAAAATGGTCGCACTGGAAAGAAACTATATTTTCTCAAGTTTGCCTAATAGAAAGTTGAATATAGATGAATAGAGCCAAACCTCCATTAAAGAAAACATTGCTGGTTAAATCACAATATAAAAATGGAAAGAAAATGATAAGGAATCAGCATCAATCGAAATTGCATTCGGGATTTTACAAATATAATTTACTTAATTCATATACACGTCGATTAAATATCTCTCATTCTTGTTCTCATTTCTTGGACATGTAGTTCAGATTTAAATTGAGTATAAAAACGGATGTCCGAATATGCTGTGTAAAACAGAAGACCACTAACAGAAAGGGAGAAGTACAATTTAAAATATGAGAGCTTTAGAATAACGAAGCCACAATTAATTAACGGAAAATTATAAGTCAATTATCTAAAAATAAAAAAATACATATCGATATTCAAAACTTTAGTTTTGGTTAGTTTAAATTATCTGCAAAGAGAACAAATGTTCAATATTCAGTGTAAAAAACTGAAGTCCGGTATCTAGTTAGTAGTTTTCGAGGTAATAGATGGCCTATCATTGGTATTATGACTACGTAAATTAGAAGAGACAGATTAGTTACACCATTCATCAGTGATAAGACCGAGGAGCGGAGGACTTTGTTTTATTTTAATTCTATTGTGCTTCAAATAATCGATTTACTATTGTAATATTAGAAAGTTTAACCAAAATAATTATTGTAGAAATATATTAAAATATAAAGAAAAATACTTGTATCAATGCAAATGCAAAAAAAAAAAAAACAAAACATTTATTAAAGTGGCCTCAATCATTTATGAGCTAAAATGTATATGTACATTAGAGCGACTTTTTTCTATAAAAATAATTTTTGAGATAAAAAAGGAGTGGTCAGCAGATATTCAAATATCTACGTTAGAGCGGGTCGACTTTCTTCTATAAAATGGCGTAAGCAAGAAATGTTCAACAGATCATTCTGAACAACTTTGCTTAAGAGTCTATGGGTATAAAACCGGTTCCGAGCCAGCGATTTCGAAGGCGAATTTTAAGTAAGGTGTATAATTGGTTATATGGGAGTTATGTGATATAGTTCGTTAATCTGCTCGATTCTGACAAATAATCAATAAAATGTCAAAAAGCACCTACATATTAAATTTCACACATATATCTCAAAAACTGAAGAACAAAATTTTATGATCTTGAAATCGGTTTAAGATCCAAGGTCTCTAAAACAAAGTTGTTGAGAATTATTAATATTAATTTTGCTCCCTGTAAATCGACCCGCTATAATGCACATATTTGTATATGTGCTAAATGCTTGCTTGTCCGTATGTCCTTTACATAATCGTAAGTTACTCATTTTATCAAATGATTGTGATCATGATCTTTAGCAGAGTTATGGCGCATAAACTAAAACAAGTTGCTGGGTTGGTATCACAAATTTTTGACAGCTGGAGCCATTGTCATTCCAAAGTAGATTGGAGAAATCATGTTCGACTCATACGGAACATGTCTGAGTATTTTTCGCCATTCAGTGCACATCGATTGTGAATTAAGTCTAAAGAATACCAGCTGACTCAATAATAAAAAAAAAAAAACAATTATAGAAAAAAATGTAATGGCGAACGAAAGATTGTTGTTATAAAATTATTCTATAACTGGCTGTGTTGTTGTTTTTTGCAAATGTGACAATATTATAATAGCCTTTTTACTAAAAATTTTTTCAATAACTTCGCACTACAACTTATACAGTGCAATTTTGTATTTCGAAATGTACAAAGTCAACAAATTGACTCCCAAGTAATAGAATATTTTTTATTTGTGATATGACTTGCTTAACAACGCCCAGGTTAATAAAAAGAATCAGTCATTTAAATTCACTGAACCCCTTATTCATTTCTCGAGTATTCATAACACCGTTTATTATTATCACCTTCGGTAACTTCCATGCCATAAGCTACCTTCATACATATTTTATTGACTAATCGAATATTCGCATAAAATTTCCCACCTACGTAGGCTGCTGTATATATTTCTGGCCTAGGCAACACTAAGTATTGCCAGGTGCAATCTGACATTTCCATTGGAAATTTTGACATTTTTTAGCATAACATCACTCAGAACGTTTTGTCATTTAATCGTGAATTGTTTTATTTACAGGGAATTAAAAAATTCATCTCGGCCAAAAAATGGAATTAGCTCGTGAACATTTTCGTGCGATCATTTTTCACAACTTTCGACTTGGATTATCACGACAAGAGTGCATCGATGAACTAAAATCTTTGTATGGCTATGAATCACCATCCTATAGCACTGTGAAAAACTGTTACAACGAATTCAATCGTGGCCGACGCTCGCTCAAAGACGAATTCCGTAAAGGTCGTCCAAAAACAGCCGTTGTGCCAGAAAACATCAATTCCGTATGTGAACTGATAATGCAAGACCGTCATGTAACATACCTTCAGATAGAGGCATGCCTATGCATTTCTCCCACCAGCATACATTCGATATTGCATGAACACCTGGCCGTAAAAAAGGTTTGTTTTTGTTGGATCCCGCACAATTTGACAACGGCTCAAAAAAAGGCTCGTGTGAATTGGTGTAAAGAAATGCTGGAATAAGCACTTCGAAGCAAATTGTCGCCTGTTTCTTCGGCAAAACTGGTCATGTGGCGACTGTTCCGCTTGAACAACGTAGGACGGTCAATTCTAAGTGGTACACCACCATTTTTTTGCCTGAAGTCTTCAGAGAAATTCGAAAAACGAACAAGAGAGGACGAATCATTGTGCACCATGACAATGCGAGCTCTCACACATCGGCTCAAAGCAGCGTCTTTTTGACCGGCCAAAACGTCGAATTGATGGGTCATCCGCCGTACAGCCCTGACTTGGCACCCAATGACTTCTTTTTATTCCCACACATCAAGAAAATAATGCGTGGTCAACGATTTTCGTCGCCAGAAGATGCTGTTGAAGCATTCAAAAACCATATTTTGGAGGTGTCTCAATCGGAGTGGAAAAAGTGCTTCGAAAATTGGTTTGAGCGCATGCAAAAGTGTATAAATCTTGATGGAGAACATTTTGAAAAACAATAAAACCATTTTCGTTGATAAATATTCCTATTTTCATTATTAGGCCAGAAATATATATAGCAGCCCTCGTATTACTGCGCAGAGCTACATTCGTCGTAAAAGTAAATAAATATCAATTGAGTTATCTATAACGGTTTGTCGTTGTCATTGCTATTAAATTTGCGTAGCCAAGGATTGCCCGACGGCCTTGACCTTTACAGCCAGCAAAATCTAATAATAAATAACAATTTCCACGAAATGCGGTGAGGCGCTCGCCATTTTATAAACAGATTGCTGGCGATTGAGAGAAGTGTCAAAGGAAAGCTACGGAAATGGTGAGAATTTACGACTTTTCCATAATCAACGCTAAATGTTGGCGATGAGCAATTTATGTGGCAAATGAAAGCGTGAACGGCTGGTATGATTTGTATATTGAAGGTGTTTTGAATAAATATACCCGCTGGAGGCGTTCGATTTATTTAAGTCATTTGATGACTTGGTGGTATCGCATTACTGACGAAGATATGGTAGACTATGAGATAAAAATTGTGGCGCCAAATATTGCCCTACTCAAATTGAGCGAAATATCCTGCTATAACAGGCCTTTGATAACTTTTTGTTGTACCGCCGCAGGCGACGCAAATTTCGTCAATTATGCGCAGTCGAAGTGCTGGCCATCGTCAAAAATAGAAGCAGATAGCACGGCAGCATATTTATGCCTGTGGCACTAAGTTGGCTGCGGTTGTGCCGAAGCGCTCTTTCGAGCCAACAACGGCGTTAGGAAGCACGCAGCAATCATGAGCAGGAAAACACGCGCATTTTCACTTTTATTCGATAAATTTATTACACTTGTATTTGCATAGATTTTGCTTTTACGGCTTGGAATTCGGCTTCTTGTCATTTCGTCGTCGACTTTTGCTGCTCGGTGTCTGCCAAAATTTGATTTTCGGACCACACGTTCGTTTTGTATTCATTGCTTGGCGATTTGAGCACGCTGCCATCGTTTTAAGCACTCAATTTTATTTGAAAACTAAAGGCGCTGTAGAAACGGCAGCGTATGGATCTGCCTTTTCATTCGCTGATTTTATGCGCGTTTTCACCGTCAGTCAGAAATCAACCGAAATTTATTTTTCCAATATCATTTTCCAGCAATTCTCTTCACGACGTTGGTAATCATATTTGACTGCGGGGCGAAATAAATTACTGTAAATGCGTGCAGCGGTGTCGATGTCCTTGTTAAGTTGTCACGTTTTGCGCAAATACATATTTCGATGAAGACCGTTAGATATTATATTATATAGATATTATATGTTTTATATGAATGTGAGTGTGAATGCTGAGTGTTTCGTTAATTTTGTGCTTTGCCGTTCGCAAAATTTCGTTCAGCTTTTAGATATTCATACGGTTGTGCTGGTGTTTATTTGATACTCAACAGCAGCTCTGATTTCAAACGCCTGTAAATATGCTACTGAAATCATATCATGTTTTTGTTGTTTTTAGCATTTACTTATTTATTTATCATGGGAAATCAGATATAAATAAGCGAGAAGTTAAACGGTAGCACTAGCAGCTTATGATTATTTGGAAATACAGGGAGCTTCAGCTTTTATTTTTGTATGAAAGCAATAATTAATTTTTTAAACAGAACTACTTTAACTTGAGTTGCACCAAGGCTGTAATACCCTCCATAAGTCTAAAAGTTTGTCATACCAAAATTTCAAGCTGATTCATCAGCTTAAATATATGATAGCTATATGCTACAGGGATCCAATCTGAACAATATTATAGCAAATAGTAGTAAGGATGTGACTAAAATCTGAGACAAATTCTATGGAGATATCTTGACGGATAAAAAAGTTTTCCATGCAAGCATTTGGTTCCGATCTTTCAGTTTGTATGAGATCAATCTGATATAGTGGCCCGATATTGGCGATTCCGGTAAACGAACAGTTCTTTGAGAAGCATAAAATGTGTGCAAAATTACAAGATCGACATCTCGAAAATTGCGAGACTAGACGGGCATGGCTAAATCGACTCAGCTCAACCCTCTGATCACCTACTTATATATACCTTACAGCGTCTTCAACGTTTCTTTTTAGGTCTTTCAAATTTCGTGGCAAACTTAATATACCCTCTTTAGTGTTTTCAGAGAGCAGGAGTGCAAAACGAGTATAAAAGAGTTTGGCTGTCTGTTGTGACTGCAGCTTCTCGATGTCGAACCTTCCTTGCGTTTGTTGACGTGCGTTTCTTTCTGCACTGATGCGGTTGCACATCTACGCGGCAAAAAGATGGTGATTCGTAACAGTGATAGGGCCTCGAAGTGTTCGCACGACTAAAACATTGTCAACGTGTCTTACGTCTATCATATCATGAGCGATCCGGCTAGTGACTTTTCGATCCGGAGACAGCCAGGTAGCTTGATGAATTTTCCTATGCTCGAATTTAGTACTACTGCCTCAACCCATTTGGGGATATTTTATCATGGAGACTGAATTTACCGATCTTTGTGCCAAAGACATCTTCTTTGCCCACCTTGGCGCTAAAGTCGCGAATACCAATTTTGAAGGCATATTTGGTCCTCCTTTTACTCCGTCAGGGCGTGGGCGCAAATCAGCGATATGTTATGAACTTCACTTTGATGCGGATTGTGGCTAGACATTCTTCCACCAGGGTAAATGACTTGGTCTAAGGTCAGAAGTCGTGGGCTGCTTGAGCTAAATGTTAGGTTCCCTATCGGGCAGTGCGTAATTAAAACTCCTACAAACAATTGAAAGGTGAATTTTGTTGAGGACGAGAACTATTTATATTAAGTCAGAAGGTACTTGGGTTGAAATCAGTAACTATGATTATCTATTGCATGTATTTTCAAGCAGAAAAAATATGAGCTCACAATGGTTTTTGGGTAAATGCCGAATAGAACAGCCCCTTTCTTGGTTATTTCAGGTTATTTTCTGAATACCGAATGGATGTTTTGTTTAGTAATTATTGAGCGACCATGTTGAATTTAAAGTATATTTCTTTTGATACGTTGTTTCGATATGATATGGGTTTCTTATAAAGTTTTAAACGTGTTTTAATCGATTACTTAAGTAAAAACTATTCAAAGCTTCCATATCGATATAAAATAAGGCGCACCCTGTAATTAAACTTTAATTAAACACTGACACTTTTGCTATCAATTTGGTTGAACTAATAAAAGCTCTCATATTTTCGATATATTCGCTTAAATTATTATCACTAACTTTTACTATTATTTTAATATTGAAAAATTTATCCAAATATTTGTTCACCCTCGACCTAAGTCACCCATTTAACATCAATTTTGTACTATTTTTAACCCATCGTTTTTGATCATCTATCGCATATTTTATTCTCATTTATTTATGAGTTTGTTCAAAAATACAAAAAAGAAAGAAACGTAGCGACACGTATATATACACACATAAGTATAGTCACCCAGCCACAAACAGTCACTTACATTCATGCCCACATTTTCAAATAAACTCACACACAGTCACTTACACTCACTCACATCCACACACACACATTTTCACAGTTCCGCCGGTAAGGAAATGAAAGCATTCGCAGATTAGAGCAGCTGTTGAAAATTGAATATATTTTCGCATATTAATTTCTGCGCCAGTCTCGCTGATACACCAACAATTGTTGGCAATTGTTAGTATTTGAAAGAATTTGCATAAATAAATGAATACAAAAAATATGCATTTCGTAAATAAATATGGTTTAGTGAATTGAAATTGAAAATATTAAATGACTTTTGAATTTCAATGATATGAACAGCGGTGTGTTGGAATATTTTACTGTTCGGTAGACGGAAGGTTGAGAGGGTAGTTAGTGGAAATTTCGCTCGAAGCGTAAAATTACAAAGTAATGAAAATCGTGGATATTGGGTATATTTTTGAGATTTTTTAAAGTACTTTGAAGTACTGAATATTAAGAAATGAGGAGCGTCTTTTTTTTTAATTTAATGGAGATACAATGAAAGATAATTCCTTTTTTTATATTTATGTTAGGTTAAGAGTTTGGTGGAATATCAGTTCACTAATTTAAAAAATCGGGTCTGATCTGGGGAATAAATTTTTTTTTTGAAACAAATAAGAGTTTGAATTAAGTAACAAAAATATTACTGAGCGAGTTTTTATCGAATATCCGAAGCCAAGTATCGGATCCGGTCTTAGAACAAGTATCTTCTGAATAGCCAACAATTATTCGATTGGTGGCGATTTAAAATGAGATGGCGAAACATCCCTCCCAAGGGTTGTGCAGTAAAACCAACCGCCGAAGACGGATAGCTCTTCATCCATATAATGTGAGCTTTCAAACATCGACTGAAACAATTGCATTTTTGAGCACTTAAAACATCGATTTGATGAGTCATCCTCCGCAGAGTTCTGATTTGGCAACGAACGCCTTTTTTTATTTCGTATGAAAAAAATAAACTAAGAGGTCAACGTTTTGCGATACCTGAAGAGGCAGTTAATGCATTCAGAATGAATGTTTTGGAGATACCTCAATAAGAGTAGCAAAAGTGTTTCGAAAATGGGTTCAAAAGGATGCAAAAGTATGTAGATCTGAATGGAGAATACTTTGAAAACTACTAAAACGATTTTTGGTGATTATATTTTTTTTGTTTTTAATCCCGAAATATAAAAGGCAACATAAGTACTAACGAAGAGAAAATAATAACCACAGTTTAAAGTTATTTGCGGCTGAGATGTTAGAGGTTGTTTCTAGCTAATTTTAGATTGCAACTGATAGTCAAGCCCTCTAACACATAGGACTTGTTTGTTATAGTCAAGTTGTGTAGAGGTCAAACCACCACGCTAAACTAAAAGCTGTAGCATTCCCATGACATGCAGGTCTGCGTAATCAGAACGGTCCGGACTTTTTAACCAATTGTTGTGTTGTCAAAACGAAGAGATCTGCCACTACAACAAAAATAAAAACTAATAGAAAATAAAAATTTTTGAAGACAAATAATCGTAATCTGGACACCTCAAATACCCCACAGTCCACTAAGCACATCAGCCGCAAATTTTTCCAGCAGATTTGTAGAGTAGTGTGATAAGAGAGGCATAAGGATAAGATGCGGCTATTCGGAGTTGGTGAATCGTTTCTGTTTAATTAATTTCTTCTTTGTCTATAAACATACAGGCGCTTGAACCTGTTTATTTCTATATGCACTTCGTGTTTTCTAATAAGCTCCGGGAATAAAGGTGCAGCGCTGACAATGAGGCACATTAAATATACACTATGTTACACACTAAACTACTCTATAATTGAATAAAACAAATAAGTCTAACATTAATTAGTTCCACTGCAACATTAGACAACCCACAGTTGTCACTGAAAGCCCCACTTACCTGCAGCACAGCAAAAACAACCACAACAATGGTGACAATCGCCAGACAGACGGCCACAGCCACAGCCGTAATTGCAGTCAGCGGTGAGCTCATACGCGAAAAGAAACTGCCACCATTACCGGACGCATCCTCATCCAAAAAGCCACCATACAGGCCGCCACTGTAAGCGCTGCCGAACTGTTGTTGCTCAGCAGCGGCGGCGATGCGACGCTTGCCCGCCGGCGAGGCATTGATGCAGCCGCCTGCAAAATCAAACAATTGCAATGAGAAACACACGACTGAGCTGCTTCCATTATGCATTAATGAACTCATAACGGCACATGTGTGTATCATGTGTGATTACACACGACATAATGCACGCTTTGAAAATGAGTATGACTACACACATGCGTGTCTATAGTTTTGCATGGACTTACCGGTATCCTTATCACAATGACAGCATGACTGATCCTCCGGTGCCGCATCGGTGGGACAACAGGGCACACATTGATTATTCAAACGGTCCAAATGCAGTGGGAAAGCGCACGTTTTGCACGAGTACTGGCCGGGGCCGGAGCAGGAACGGCACGAGTCATGGCAGGTTTTGCACGTTTGCGTGGGCGAGTCGTAATACTGTGACCCCAGGCACTCCATGCACAGGCCGCCGTCGAGCATGAAATGCAGCGGGCAGGAAGTGCAGGCGAGTGGTCCAGCGCCTGAGTGACGTAAAATTATGAAAAGAGTGCGAAAGAGTACAAAATGAATGCAAAAAAAGATGAAGTAATGTGTGCAGCGGCGGCATAAAAAATTGAAATTCAACAAATCAATGCACTCAGCGCGCGGCACGTGCTACGAGCTGGTGCTAAGCAGCTTTGCAACAATTGCCAATGGCCAATGGCGTACTTACCGTTGCAAGTTTTGCAATAATGATGACACTTCTGACAGCCAAACTCGGATTTGTAGAAACCCTCCGGACACTCCGGGTGACACTCGCCGCCGGCCAGCTGCCAACCTAACGGACACTGAACGCATTGGTCGCGTCGCGGTCCGCTGCAGGTGTGACAGCTGAGGTAACACTTGGCGCAGGTGCCACGGTCGCTGTAGTAGCTGTGTGTGTGTGAGTGTGCAGGAAGAGTGTGTAGAGTGAGTGAGTGTAGCGGTGAAGAGAAAAAGAAATTTATATAACTTTTAGCATGAGTGTTTGCTGAAAAATAATCTTAAATTGCAATATTTTCTAGTTTGCGCTGCGCGGAAAGTGCGCGGAGGCAGCAGGCGGCGGCAGCGAAGTTCGGCAGGTGAGCGGCGAAATGAGTGCGAAGTTCGGAAATGTGCAAAACTTGTCGTTAAGTTTTCTTTACACTCTACCGTTATGTTTTTTAGTTAGTTAGCGTTGTCTTGTTATTGTTGTTGTTGCTGCTGCTGCAGCTGCTTGTTAGCACATTGACAGCGGCGCTGCAACTGGCGAACTTTTAATGGTGACGCAATCGTTGTTGTTATTATTATAAAATATTTTTGTTGTTGTTGTTATAAATTTGAGTTTCACAGCTTGTTGTGTTGTTGTTGCTTTTAAATATTTCAACAGTTCAAAAAGTGCACGGAATCGTTAATCAGCAGCGCTTCCACCGTGTTGCCACTTCTCACGGCAAATAAAAACAGTTATGAAATAAATTTGAAAAAGAACAACAACAAAAGCACATTAACAATTCAACAACTTGCGTTGCTGGAAAACAAAAAGTTTTAACGTCGCACTTCCGAAGTTACTATAAATTTATAAACACCGTTTGGATGAGAGAGACAGAGGCAACTCCGTTGACAAGCGGCGCTTGGCAATCTCAAAGCTTGTCAGCGCCATCGACGAAAAGCAATAATCGCAACAAACTTCGGCGCCTTTATAATATCAAAGTCAAGCGGAAAATTACTTTCCGACTCATTTCCTACAACCGCCTAGCTACCAAGCCGCACTACCCCTCCGCCCTCAACTACAGCAACGTCTGCTGCACAAGCGCAGCAACAATACGGAGCGCCCTTTAATGAGCGCTCCGCCAAATCCCATTAATTACCCATCAGCGCAGGTTGTGCGACACTCGCCGCTCTGCAGCTGCAATCCTTTGGCGCAGGCGGTGCAGTTCATGCGTGACACACACTGTGTGCAGGTGTGCAGGCACTTGGCGCACACGCCCGCCTCCATGTAGAAGCCGTCGTCGCAGCTGCTCACGCAACGACTCGACTGGAGCAGTAGACTCTGCGGACACGAGAGGCAATTCGTTTCGGTGGGTCCATCGCAGGTTTCGCACGTCGAGTGACAGGGATGACAGTGATTGTTGTCGTAGTACTCGGCTGTGGATTGGAAAAAGTAGAAGGAAAAGAAGAAAAGTTGTTATGTTAGTTGATGTTAAGCAGTCTTGTTTTGTTTAGATTTAAAAAGACGTACATTTTTAAATAAATATTTCAATATATGTAAATTATATTATCATTCTGGATTGTTAATATAATTAATTGGGGGTAAAACTGGAAAATTGGTATAATAATGAATAAGGGGATTCAAAAAATCGTTTTTTAATATCTTATTAAATACCAAATCGCGTAAGCGGTGTCAACGCCAATTAAGAATTAAGATTAAATTCTACAACAACTCGAAAATATTGTCCTAAATTTTTAAGTTGATCCGAGTAACAGCTCTTTGAGGTGCAATTCTTAAAGGCTTGGTCGAAGGAATTTTTTTCGATTGTAACTATCTGAAAAACAAAACAATTTTCGCGAAATTTTCACTGAAATTTTAATTTTTTTGTAAATATGTCTGGCAAAAATCCAAATTTCAGTTTTTTATCCTTCGTTCAAGTTATAAGATAATGTTTTAACTAAAACACGAATTTTTTCACTGTAGATGAGGAGTTATCCCACTAAGGCGAGCGCAACTTTTTTCGGAGCCACAGGAAATGGCGTCGCGTTGGCCGAGTTTAAAATTTTTTTTTTGTTTTCAAAAAATTTCAGAACTTCTTTGATAATAGTGTATGTTTGTAACTATAAAAAATTCTAAAAAATATTTAGTTTTTTATATGAGAAAAAAAAAAAAAATTGAAAGAAGTCTGTTTTTTTGTCGGAGGAAAGCCATATAACCCCTTAATGCTATTTATTCATATAGAAAATTCTAGAAATCACAAAAAAATAATCTATGAAATTATCTGTACGACAAAAGAGTTCCAAATAATACTTGCTTGGGGATGAAAAGTTGTTTTTAACAACTCTATATCTTTACAAGAATAAACATTAACTTCGAATGCACCGGAGCTATAACATCCTTCACAAGTTCCTTTTTTTACTAACTGATAGTAAAACTAATTCTAACAAGAAAAAACGTTAACTTCGGTTGCACCGAAGCTAAATACCCTTCACAGGTGCATTTCTGTTAGTAACTAATTGTTCAGTTTGTATGGAAGCTATATGCTATTGTCAACCGATCTGAACAATTTCTTCGGAGATTACATTGTTGCCTTAGAAAATAGTATATACCAAATTTCGTGAATATATCTTGTCAAATGTGAAAGTTGTCCATACAAGAACTTAATTCCGATCGTTCAGTTTGTACGGCAGCCATATGCTATAGTCGACCGATCTGAACAATTTCTTCGGAGATTACATTGTTGCCTTAGAAAATAATATATACCAAATTTCGTGAATATATCTTGTCAAATGTGAAAGTTGTCCATACAAGAACTTGATTCAGATCGTTCAGTTTGTATGGCAGCTATATGCTATAGTCAACCGATCTGAACAATTTCTTCGGAGATTACATTGTTTCTTAGAAAATAATATATACCAAATTTCGTGAATATATCTTGTCAAATGTGAAAGTTTTCCATACAAGAACTTGATTCCGATCGTTCAGTTTGTATGGCAGCTATATGCTATAGTCAACCGATCAGAACAATTTCTTCGGAGATTACATTGTTGCCTTAGAAAATAATATATACCAAATTTCGTGAATATATCTTGTCAAATGTGAAAGTTGTCCATACAAGAACTTGATTCCGATCGTTCAGTTTGTATGGCAGCTATATGCTATAGTCAACCGATCTGAACAATTTCTTCGGAGATTACATTGTTGCCTTAGAAAATAATATATGCCAAATTTCGTGAATATATCTTGTCAAATGTGAAAGTTTTCCATATAAGAACTTGATTCCGATCGTTCAGTTTGTATGGCAGCTATATGCTATAGTGGTCCGATATCGGCCGTTCCGACAAATGTGCAGCTTCTTGAAGAGAAAATGACGTCTGCAAAATTTCAAAACGATATCTTAAAAACTGAGGGACTAGTTCGTATATATACAGACAGACAGACGGACAGACAGACAGCCATGGCTAAATCGACTCAGCTCGACAAACTGATCATTTATATATATACTTTATAGGGTCTCCGACGATTCCTTCTGGGTGTTACAAACTTCGTGACAAACTTAATATACCCTGTTCAGGGTATAAAAACATAACCTTAAAACAAGTTAGGTCCAACAGAAAACATTTTGTTGTTTCTTTTTAACCACATTCTTTGATTTAGCAGTCATCAAGTGAAAGTAGAGTTGCTTAAGAAAAGAAAATATGTTCTATGCAGATCGTTGTTGTTGTTGTTGTTGTGGTAGCGGCAGAATTCTGCCGAGTTGACAGTCCTTGGCCGGATAAAAATCCGGGTCCGCTCCGGTTACGTAGATCCGACTGCCGTGGGTTCGTTGTCTTGGTTTGGATCTGTTAACTATAGTTTTTGCATATTATAACGTTGCCTTGGTTAAGAATTTATGCCATATAGTAAAGGTATCTCGCCAAAAAAAAAAAACAAAAAAAAAAAAAAAACAATTTCTAATAAGATCTCGACTTTGAATTTGCGTGGCAGCTATATGCTATAGGTTGTCGATGTTTCCGATAAAATAGCAGCTTCTTCGAGAGAGAACAAGTTGCGCATTTTCAGATTAATTTCAAATCAATATCGCCAACTAAGGGACTAGTTAGCATATTTACAGAAAAAGAGCAGACAGACATACATAGTTGAAACCACTAACTCATTACGCTAATTATACGTACTTTATAGAAACTCCGAGGTTAATATACTCTGTTCGGGGAATAAAAAATTCCTATAACCCTGTGAATCAATCTGAAGTTATACATTCAGTTGTAGCTGGTAAGAATAAATTAGGGACAGTAATATTACTGGACCAATGCTTACGTCATTATTCGGACCATATCTAGAACGTGTTTTAGAAATTTGGTATTCTGTTAATCAAACTGATTCTCTTCTTTTCATCTGAGGTGGCTTATTTTAGCTTCCTCAAAATATTATTTACCCCTATGCTAACCAACTGAAGAATAGCCGGGTATTCCAGCCACTTTTGGTGAGATTCTTTGTATTATTTCCATGGCTGTGCTATTTCCAGGCTAAATTTCTCGTTCACTTCTACTTCTGCTATTCAAATTAATTCTGTTGCTTATGATTTACTGACATCTATTCTTACTAATATTGGCAAATTAAATAACAAATTTTCGAGTTATAAGCACCAGTGTTCTTTTATGCCAAAATTTAATTCTAAGTTTCACATATTTGAAATATATGTTTCGTAGTTTTATCATTAAAAATTTGTAGTGGCTTCCGTTTACTTTCAGTTACCGACTTATAATGGCCTTGCTCAGCTACATGTTTATATATTTTATAATCAAACTGATTATAGCTCTTAATGTGGAAAATACTGACTCCGAATTTCGGTAGTGAATTTTAATAATTTCGAATCGTTATTGGATCGTCTATCCTTCTATTATAAAATAGCAAACCTTACTGAAGAAAAATGTCAAAAGAGCAGGAAAAATATGGCGTCGTTTGCTGTCCTTATCGGTCTACCTTTTCAGCGTCAAAGAAAACTATACTGCAAGCATGGATTTTTTCTAACGAAACAGTATTTACAGAAATGCTATCATTGCAGGAAAAATATGTTTACAGTCGGAATTCATTCGTTGATAACTACTTCAAATCATGATTGAAATATCTGTTGATCGAAAGTCACGTATAAAAGAACGAAAGTTCCTTCCTTAATGACCGACAACTTTATTTATGCAATAGATCTATTCACAGTGGAAGAGAATTTATAATATTTTTATAAAAGAGAAGACAGTAGCATGGAGACAAATGACTTACAATCTCGTATGTACACTAATTCTTGTTCGAAGTTCGAAGCAACGCTTTCTCTAGACCTTATTCGTTATGTTTTGATAATAATTGTATCCGATTCTCTGATCGCTATCTCTGCGCTCTGCTTTCTACCAACTTTTATTTTGTACATTTTAGTTAAATTTTACTATTGCGATTTATAAATTTTGAATTATTGCAGAAAACCGACAGCTAATTGAGATGCACTGATGATGAGACAAATATTTACATTTTATCCCTTTTTGGCAATTTTTGATAATTGGATCTATCTATTTTAAATTATTGCAAATACCATGATCTAATAATCTATTAATAGTCTCTCATTTGTATTACCCTAAAAACTGTTTGTGGAGTTTCGATTAATCTTCAGCAAGATCTGTCGACGATAAACTTGCGCAATCAAATCATAAAACTGAACTAAACCAGAATTTTCGAAAGAAAATACTCTGTCCAAATTTAATAAATTTTTTTGGAAAAAATCGTGTTCAATAACCCCACCATATCAAAAATATCAAAATCTTTAACATTAAACTGTTGGAACGTAAAAGCAATCACTGCTTCGGTGGCAACATAAATGGCGCATGTAAGTAATATCCCGAGAAAATGAGATGAAATTATAATTATGGCAGGTAAAATGAGTTGACGTGTCGGAAAATGAAACACCAAACGAACTTATAAACAGCAAAAAGTATTTGTTTGCATGCATACACACGCACACATACACACGCCCTCCAGCAAACGTGCTCAAAACCACAGCTGAAGAGCAGAAAGAAAAGGGCAAAAAGCTGATCACACAAATGAAATGGTGAAATGGTCAAGCATAATTGCAAATGAGAATGGGAAAATGTAATTTGACGAATGAAATGAATTGGCATTGCAACAAGAATGAATGGGCGCAATGCAAACGTGTGACAAGCAAGGCAAGGCAGCGAACGCCTGCTTAAAGTGTGCGCATTGCTGTTGCTGTGCACGCAATTTTATGGCAATCATAAAGGCGAATTGCCACAACGGCCTGTACGAAGCAATGGCCCATCTTACAGCCGCCCACACGCAACGCTGACAGCGCTTCACATACATATATGTATGCGTGTGTGTGCGTCGTACGAATCTGCATACGAAAGTCATTTAAATCAGACGACTCTGCGCAAATTTAACGTGCTTTTAATTTCGTTCTGTATGCAGTGCAAAGAAGTTGGTCACAGATGCAAATTGTTGTCGGGAAAACGGTAATTGCCCCGTTTTTTATGTTGCAACGGTGTTTTAATGGGTGCTTTACATGGGTGACGCATTCTTTTTTTACATCGCTTGCTTTGAGTATCCTTTTAAGTTTGCGAAATTTAAAAGTATTTAAATATTTTTGAAATCTTAAAAAGTTTGTGGAGTTCTCCAAAGGAGCATAATTATTTTTTTGACGAGGGTAATATTAAAAAATAAAATTGTCGATTAAATTGTTTTGGTCAGGTGGCAACTCCAAAAATAAAACATTTTTTGTATTGATCAGCACGCACACTTAGTGTTAATATGCAGTCCGAAATTTTATTCAACGGCAATATTTAATTTATATTTTGAAAATTAATATATCTGGCAACCCTGTTAATTTTTTATGTTTATATATTAATAACCTTTATTTTCCATGTTTCGTCTTCATTTCAAAAGAAACTGTATTCAGAAATTTTTAAGACATTTTTATTAACTGCCATACTTTTTTCCTTTCTAAAAAAAAATGTGGCAACTCGGTTTTTAAGCAACCAAACATTCACGAAGTATAGAAAAAAAAATTATGGAACTTTTCAAAAAAATATAACATTTTTGATCAATATTGTATTTAGTCAGGTGGCAACTCTGAATTTTGTTTTGTTTGTATTAATCAACTTGCACAGTATTTAAAAATTTTTAATTAATATTTTTAACGTCCCTATGTTCTTTTCTTTGTTTTTTTAAGATAAATATGTACATATGTGGCAACTCTATTTTATGGTAACAATCTCAAAGTATTAAAAAAAATAGTTATCGATCTTTTAAGATATTAAATTATAAAAGTTTCGATTAAATTTTTATTTGGTCAGGTGGCAACTCTGAATTTTCTTTTTGTATTAATAAACTAATTTTTAATCTCCAGTCCAAAATTTTAGTCAACGGCAATATTTATTTCATATTTTATAAATTAAAATATCTGGTAACCCTGTTACATTTTTTATGTTTTAAATTCAGAACTTTTTATTTTAAAAACTTTTGTTGGAGATTTAAGTATAAAAATGAGTCAAAGAATCTTATATTTTATTGGAACATACTGATGATCAAAATTGACATGGATGGGTCCACCGAGAAAACAAAAATTCGCTGAGGAACCGAAGGGCATGCAACCGAAGCTTATCAGATGCGTATCGAAAATTACATCAGTCGCTAGCATGCTTTATTAGCTCAGTAGCACGGGAATTGAAGGTGATAATAGAGACTTGTTTTAAAATACGTGAATTTTTCATATTTTTGTCGAATTTCGAATCAAACTTGATCAGATGGTAGTACGACCATGAAAATATATAATTAATTTCTAAGTAACATAATGCTAGGAAATCAAAAGAAACTCTGCATTCCAAAACTGTGAAAAACACCCAAACACTTTTTTCTCGATTTTCGAAACTCAAATTTGGCTTTCTGCAACCTCCATCACAAAAGAATGCCCCACACAGTCTACTTATACATTGCATGCGTTGCAACAGTCTTTGAGTCTTTGTAATCATCAACATTTTCTGAGCATTCAATGCTCAGCGTTGCTGCTCTGTCACTTTGCTACTTTTGACAGCTGCTTTCTGCCAGTCGATGCACGTGTCATCAAGCCAAGTTGGTTGCAGCTTGGGCTGTAGCAATGCAACGTGTTGCGAATGCAAGAACATTACAATTAGCCTGCCAAATGACCTTTTTATTTTGTTTTATGTCACTGCCTTGCCCATTAAATGGCCGTCTGCTGTTGCAATTGCAGCAAGCGAAAAGGTAAAATTATCGCCAGGGTATGGTCGCTCAGTCAGTCGGGTATGGTATATTGAGGCTGAAAGCCCTGCGGCCTACTCTGCAACCGCCCACCGGCTGTCTGCGCTGATGTCTGTTTGTCTGTCTCACTTGTTTGGCTCGTTTGGCATGCAAATGGAACTGCCACTGGCATTATGCGCGCGGTAGAAGTCGCCACTGAAATGCGTACGTTCTTATATTTTATATAATGGAAGAGATGCCAGTATTTTGAAGCAATCATGAAGGATCAGTGGCAATTAAATTGAAATTTTTAGAAATCAGTTGACTAAAAAAATTTTTATCACAAATAAATACCTTTTTAACTTTTAATTGCCCTCAAAAACTTGTATTTATTTCCTCATATTCCTTAAAGCAAATAACTTCATCAAACTACAAATATGAAAAAGAAAAAAAATTTATACTCATCGCGCAACCCTTCCTTGCATGCCATGCACTTGTGTCAAGTCAACTCTTGCATGCCTTTTCATTGTCACTTCCTGCCGCTACACCTTTAATGGTGTTCTGAAACTCATCACAAATGTTGTCATCAACAGTTATGCGCCAAAGGGTGCAAGCGCAGCACCCAAGCACACTTATACGCGATGCTTCGTATATATATATACATATATTAAAAGTGCATTTGTGTGGTGTGTCGCGGCGTATACGTAACATCACACAAATTGACTTGTTTGCTCTGCTGTTATGGCGCAAAAGTGTTGTTGTTGTTTTCGTTATTTGTGTTTTATTTTATATTAAAGTTTCTTATTTGCACTCGCTGCTCTGCTGTTATCTTGTTGCTTCGTGCGCTCTGCGGTGGCATCTTCCCTACTTGCCACATTATTAATGGCGTCGAAAGGGTATGCGATTTTTTGTGATTTCTTTTGCGGAGGAGCGCGAAAAATTATTTGTATTACGAAATGCACATACCCGTAAAATAACTTAATTACTAGCTTTTGGGGTGCTGTAGCACAGTTAGAGCAGCGATTTTATGCAGTCCCTGCCGTGTGAGGTTCGTGAATGAATTATTCTCCAAAAATGTTGATTTTTCTAATTAGAAAATTCTCATTATTTTGGAATTCTTATAAGTTAGGAGTATGTTTTTTCTTGCCGTGGTATGTAATTTTCCCATAAACTACCAATAAATTGGTCTAAAGCTGTAATTTTGAAGTTTATTGTTTCATTTCGTTTGCTTAGGAAGATTATGAGTATTTCCTATAACTGACAGAAATGTAAGAGGAAAATATCTAACATAACTTTTAAGCAAATGCTTCTTTGCTTTGCTTTGTTTCTTTTATCATTTTTAGTTTTTTTATAATACTTTTCATGAAATTTATTATTTATTTTTTTTTTTTGTGGAATATTTCTTCTTGTTTTTTTTTTATAAAACTGAGAAAGTGTTCTTCAGAATACAAATAATGACGACAAATAAGTGTTACTTTTCTTAAAAATCCGACCAATCGATTGTTCCAAATGCTCTCACTAATTGAAAATATTTTCAGAATAATTTTATTAATTAATGTCGGTACTACAAAGACAATACAAGGAAAAAAATCGTGATAAGCACTCCTCAATAAATTCCTTCATTTATTTTCCAATTTTTTAACCTTTCTTAGAGTAGTGTTTGCCTAAAGTAGGCCATTCCTGAATTTTTATACAGATTTTTTTGAGCTGAATTTAGACTTTTGGATTCTAAAAACTTTATTTCAAATGGCAAATAGTCAAAAAAAAAAAGTCTCAGTTAACTTTTTTTCTAGTGTCAAAGCGTTGTAGACAACGACAGACAGTTGTATGACGTAAACCTTTAAAACATATTTTCGAGAAAATTCGTACAATTTCTTTCATATGGTTAGGTTAGATTTAATCTTTTATTTTTATAATTTACTTTCTAAGAAAAGTTTGTGTTATTGTTAGTAATTCCTAATTTTTATTATAATGGTTTTTTTTTTTCAGATGTCAGGAGTGTCTGGAGCCACCTTCGCCCATTGAGGCTCTTTTGAGAAAGGTTGTTTCGAACATTTAGCCAGCAGTAACCATTTTCAGCAAAAATTTGTATAAACAGTCATTTTATATACCCATATATATTTTTAATGAAACCTGTGAGAAAGAGAGAGAAATTTTATAACTCTCTTTTAGTCTAAGGAAAAGTTCAAAATTATGCCTGTGTTAAGTGGCCTAACTTGATCAGCAACTTTTCGCTTAATTCTGCTATAGAAATATTGACTTACGAATAGATCATAAGGGAAAAAAGGAAAAATGTATATAATATCTTTCTTTTTACACATTTAAGGACCAACTTAATGTCAAATAACAACCTATTTTTGCGTTAATAACAATGATAAATCCGAAAACTAATAATAAATATATGAAGATCAAACAAATAATCTTGTACGTATGTAAGCTCATATAGATATTTCTGGAAAAAATAGTTATCCACCTGTGTATATACCTGAGCGCTGACACCTCTTATACTTTCTTAAATTTCTCTTTATTTGCATATAAACTATATATATGTATGTGTATTGTACTTACATTCATCACAATTCTCACTGCCGGTGATAATGCATTTGCCCTTCTTGTTGCGCGTCCAATTTTCGCGACACGTCAAGCAAAAGCCATTGCTGCTACATGTTGCACAACCGATGGGGCACGCAACGCATTCCTGACGTTTTTTGTCCGCATAGTAACCGTCCGGGCAATTGTTTAAACATTTGCCGTCGTAGGCAAAACGACCCGAACGACACGTGATGCATTGCGATTCGGCGGAACCGTTGCAAGTGGCACAAGATGAATGGCACGATGCGCAACTGAAATGAAAGCGAAACAACAACAACAATTATAGATTAAGGTAAGAAGTGGCTTATACACAGGTATGTATGTGTATAAAGAGAATGTATTTGCAAGCGGCAGATCGAAGACTATATGAGATTTTTATGCAAAACTTTATTCCGGAAAATATTTTTGTATGCAAATGTATGAGAGTGCAAATAATAAATGGTTTTTCGTAGATATGTATAAGGAGAGCAAGTCATATATAAATAAATATGTACATATACCACATAAGATTGATACGAATGCTTGCTGACTTCTTGAGTTGTACATACAGACATATCTACTTAGGTGAAGTTGTTTGTGGATGAGAATCTGTCGCCAAGGGGAATAACTTTCGTTATACTTTTAAATATATACCAAATACATATACACGTTTTATTTAAGTTCTTATATACATATATATTTATATATATATATATATATATATATATTTGTTTGTAAAAGTGTTGAGTATGACTATATTTAATAGCTGCAGGTAAGCAAATATTTCACTGCAGTGCCAGTTGTAACATTTTATAAGAAAAACAGAAATTTTTTATATTTTTCTGGAAGTGGTGAGGTGTGGTGCACCGCTTGTCGAAGTGTGAAATTTAATATTTTGCATATTTTTAAATTCTGCAGGCAAGGTAATGCTGTCGATTGCTGCTGACAGCATGACATTCAATGACTTCAAGGTGATAATATCAACTCAGTGCTCGTAGTCAGTTTGAGTTTCTGTGGTTTTTTAGTTCGCATGGAGTTCGATGTGGTTGATAATTCTTCTAATATATGCAGCTTGATATCAAAATCTCTCAGTTTTATTTTCAAATAATATAAAATGACACAGCAAAACAACTTTAATGCAAGAAATCGAGAATTGATTGCATATTTCACTTTTCTTATTTCTTAATAGAAGAAAAGGGTATCAAGTATAAAAATGGAATGTCTTATATATAAATATATGATACAAATCTAAATATTGCTTTTTGCTCGAAAACTTCTCATCCAAACTTTCGACTTGCTGAAATCCCTATTATTTATTAGGAGCATTGGTTTTGTGTGGCGTTGGAGCAGAAAAAATCACTAGCTCGATAATATTATAACATTAAATGTTAGCCTGATCTTCATAGAACTTTGAGTCTATAATAAAAGGACTTTTTTAGATGTGTGATGTTCAGTGAAGACAAATTTTTCTCAGAGTTGAACTTTTGAACAGCTGTTCCTTGATTTATCTTCAGACTGGTTTGCGACTTCATAATTAATAGACATGCTCTGGAGCAACGTTTGCAAATAGTGCTAATGTTATACCAAAATTCCGTCCAAGCGACCAATTTTCTGTCGACGTAATCGCTCAGCAAAGTCGGTAATTCGAGCCACAAATCCACTATGGATCGGTTTCGCACTATATTTACCGTAGTGTCTAATGCACAGCGAGAACTCTATTGCTGCTGAGAAGCAGATTATCGAAGAAGACGTGAATGAGTTCATCCACCATATATTTGGAGATTTATCATACACTTTATTAAAGATTTTGCGAAAAGATCTTGGTTTGTAGGCCTGCAAAACTCAAAATTTTCCGAGTGACCATTGAGCGGGTCACACGTTCGGTGATTTGCCTCAAAAAGAGATGACTACAGATTTTGAATTCCTTCAAAAGGAAGTTTTGTTCAGGGATGAAGTTAATTTCTGGTTGATTGATGACTTTTTCGTGTCTGAATTCAAGGATGTTGGTGAAAACAAGTATATCTAAGCCGTGCTATATGCCATACGCCAACGAAATATTCAATTGAATGAAGGAAACTTTTACCATTTTATGAAACATAATTCATTTATATATCATTTTGGTAGTTTGAATGCGTAGATGGGCGTAATGGGATCACTGAAACGCCCACAAATCGCCAATAACCGAAAACATATAAAGTGCCATAACTAAGCACTAAATTATAATAAGACATAAAATTTGAATTTGGCACTGGGCATCACAGTAGCAAAGGGCACCTGTGGGTAAAAAATTTTTAAAAAGTAGGCGTGGTCACGCCTACTAATATATTTAATGTACATATCTCCTAAACCACTAAATCTGCAATCAAATTTTCCCACCACAAATACTACTTAAATAAATAAACAAATACACCTGGAAAATTAAATTTACTTCCCACATAGCACATTTTTAAATTCCACTTGATTTTTTTATTTTC
Organism: Bactrocera zonata; assembly: GCA_037783105.1. Classification (NCBI taxonomy): domain Eukaryota; kingdom Metazoa; phylum Arthropoda; class Insecta; order Diptera; family Tephritidae; genus Bactrocera; species Bactrocera zonata. The sequence goes on along the minus strand of JBAWJQ010001142.1, from coordinate 138,170 downwards.
CAGTACACAAATCACGAAATAATTACTAATTAATAAAAATTTTGCAGTAATCATTCCGTTAAAGTGTGCCACTTTAGGACTAAAAATTGCCCAAATCAAAAAAAAAAAAAACTGTTCAAGCCCAAATACCAAATATTTAGACGCCAGTACCTATAGTTGACTTTTGACCAAAAATATCGGTCGATGTAAGGGATATACAATTAAAATTCAGAGAATATCCTTTTCTGCCAATAGTAAAAATGGGTTGAATCGGGGCAATACTTTTTTTAGACCCCATATACAATATATAAAGATTTTCGAAACTCCAGGTGACTTTATGCTGCGTATATTGCTCAATTTCCAGTAATCTCAATGAAAATTGCAGAACATGTTTTACTAATAACAGTATATCTTCGTGCCTAATATAGCTAAAATTCGGCGAAAACTTGACTTAAGCCCTATATAACTAATATAAAAATTTTCGAGTATCCAACTAACTATACATACTCCATATGATTGGTGATTGTTTGTGAGGTATCTTATTGAAAGCCAGGATACATATTTTTCGTATATGGCAGGATAATAAGTAGTATGTGTTACATACTATACTACCTTCGACTCTCATATGTTGCATAAAATGATTTTCGTTTTTCTACAAAATCTTAAATTAATATATAATATCTAATATGAAGTCAATGGATGAGTTATTTATAGCATATGTATATACAAAATTGCTTAGATTCCTATCCTCTGGTTGACGTTCTCCATCTTAAGGTATTTCCTTGGCTTTGATTGCTGCAAGTTGCAAGAATATAAAATGTTCGGTTCCCCCGAACTTAACGCCTCCTTACTTGTTTCATCTGTATTTAAAATCTATCGCCGGTTTTATTTTTTGCCTTCAGTTACTAGCATATACATACGTATGTACTCGTATGTATGCATGTGTGTATGAGCTTGTTTGAAACTTCGAACAATGGATTTCTGACTATGTCTGTTGCACTCACAGTCGCAAATGTAGTACAGCTGCATATGGCACATATGTGTGAGTGCAGTGGAAATGTTACAACAGTTGAACATACGGAGTTTTTACAAGGAATTGCTAATGCAACACATATTACAGCAGCAACAATGTATGCAAATATATTTTGAGCAAACAAAGCAGAAAAAAAATTAAAAATATGAAATGCCAAATACATTCACATATGTATTTTCTCATATATTTAATCAAATGTACGTTAGTAACTATATAAAAGCACAAATAAAAAATTAGATGCAACCCAATGAGAATACTTTAGTATTTTTTATTTGGTGTTAAGCAGTTGCTCTGTCAATAGTTTGAGAGAAAATTAGTTTCACAAGACACTTTTAGCACAAATTTGTTCAGCATATGTACCCAAAGCCGGTTGAAAATGCGATGCTTCTGTACCAATCAAGCTGTTCACCTTCTACCTTATATTTACACAGCAAAAATTTTATAAATTATATTCCATGACACCCCTAAAAAATTACAAAAAAAAAAAAAATTCCGTCTCCCATAAAATTTCCTACAGGGCAGCTTATGCACTTAAAACCCGCACAATGCAAATGTAAAATATTTATACACGAACTCAGCTATGGACATATGTATGTATGTGTGTATGAGTACATAACTACATGCTTGTGATGCGGCGGCTGGATATCTGATATTCAATTTTCAATTGGAAATAGATTGAATGCTTTTTATTCAATTCAATTTGTGTTGAATGCAATTCGTGTACGGAGGCAATAAGCGTTCATTGAACGGTGGCGTGGTCATATTGAGGTACTGGAGCTGAAAATGCTGGATTTACAATTGCATTCATACATACATATACAGTATACGGCTATATGCGTGAGGAATGAATGAGTGAAAAATGCAACAGAATAACAGAGGACCAAAGGGGTAGTGAAAAAATGTGCTGGTTATAGCCGTAGGCATTAGCAGATAGTGATTTTAATGTGCCTTTTGTATGTGTTTATGTATGACTGCGCTTGAAGTGGACAGCACAAAAGTAAAAAAAAAATATGAGAGTCCAAATCAGCATATGTACTTAGGAACTTGACGTTTCTTAGGCATTGGCTTTATTTTACTGTTTCACTAAGTAAGCATGTTTACACGCTCTTTTTTCTTAAACTCGGCATTTGCCATTCAAAGAATTTTCTTCCGTTCAAGGCGAATTTTTGTGAGTGAGGAGTTGAGCATAAAAATAATTAAAGCTTCAGGCAACCTATAATTGCATAAATCCAATGTAGAACCAGTAAAACTGTTGTCGAAAATTTGTTGAACTAAAAGCTTATCTAAATCAAGCGAAGACGGATAGTGTATACTGTGGTTTTGACAGCCCGTAGTGGCCAAGTTTGTCTACCGATTTGTATCAAATTTTGTCAGTGCGAACAGTAAGGTTTGTTAAACCATAAATAGTTCAAAAAATAGTTTAAAATTATCTGCATAACATTGTTTCTAGATTATTTACTTTCAATTTGAAACTCACATAATCATACTCCATAGTTCTAGCAATTGTTGGTTACATTTTTCAAATAAGTTCACCCCTTCCAATATTTTAACCTTTTATTTTAAACTATTTGACGTACAATTCTCTTCTCTAAAGAATATATTAACTTTCAAAGATCTTTTGCTAGAAATATTATAAAAAATACTGCACTCTCACGTGCCATTTTCACCAAAAATTTTTAAAATAAAGGGATTGTTTCTTCAAAACGACGCTACAAACGCACACCGATAGGGACAGCAAACGACGCGATACATTTTCCCACTCTTGGAAAGATACACGATCCAACAACAAGTCGAAATTATTAAAATTTACTACCGAAATTCAGAGTCAGTGGCCTCAACTTTAAGAGCGCTACGTCCAAGTTATGATCGTCATAATCATTCTGTCAGATCAACAATTTGAGCGTCTAGTGGAAAAATTTGAATCCATAGCCACAGTCAAAGTTGTTCCCGGGCCAGTGAGACGAAGAGAGAGAGAGAGAGAGAGAGATTAGTATCGAGAATATTGCTGTTGCTAGCGTATCAATTGAGAAAGACCCAACTCAGTCTCTCAAATGTCGCTATCAAGCGTTAGGCATCTCAATGACGTCGTTGTGGCGAAATTTTGCGAGGAAATCTTGGCCTACATTTTTACAAGATCAACTTGACGCAAGAACTGAATCCGCTTGACCACCATAATCGTCGCATGTTCGTCAATTGGACTGAGCAACAACTTGAAAATTCATCTTCAGCCATGAGACTCATTTCTGACTGAATGGCTTCGTCAATAAGCAAAGTATGCATTATTGATCAGGCAGTAATATACGTGTACTTCATGAATCACAATACTACGGCTCAATGATAACCGAATATTGTTGGCCCGAAACGGATGATATGGACTTGGACAACATGTGGTTCCAACTGGGCGGCGCCACAAGCCACACAGCGAATGTCAGTATCGATTTATTAAAAACTAAGTTTGGTGAAAGGGTTAGCTCAGGAAATGGCCCTGTCAATTAGCCGCCTCGGCTGTGAGATTTGATGTCGTTAGAATATTTCCTGTGGGGCCACGTCAGCTCTCTATCGTCTATACCAACAAGCCAGAGATGACTGATGAACTTCGTAAGAATACAGAACGTGAAATTGCAGCAGTATCGGCCGACTTATACTTGAATACCATCGAAAATTGGCTTCTTCTGGACTTTTGAAAGCGTGTCCGTTGTGGCCATGCAAAAGAAATCGAGTTCCTTACATAATAGCATCGAATGTACATTCACAGGAATAAAGAATTTCATTGATGTCCCAAACCGTTTTTGTTTTATTGAAAAAAAAAAAAAAAATTGTTGGAAAGACAGTAATTTCATTTCCATAAAAAACGGTATACCTGGTATTTATTTATTTATTGACAAATTTAGGTATACAAACGGGGTGTCGAGTTATAATGAAAATATTCTCAGTTCGTCCTAAACTTGATTAATTTGCCATCAAACAAAACTTTAAAAATATGGAAAATATGACCGACATAACGCTTATAACGGTATATTTGTGTGGATTATATTTAATTAAGTGTCATTTGCAGCTTGCTTAATTTACTTTATGCGGTAATAAAAATATGGCAACTCGTAAACAAGCCAAAATATTTTATAACCAATTTTTTTTGTTTTGTTTTTATTTTTTTATCATAAATAGCTGACGGCGCGTTGCAGTTAAGTTGCCAAAAGTCAATGACAAAAAGCGAGTGCAATTTGTATTTGTAAAAAATACATGCAGCAGAGGTCAAAAGTAATTACATGCAAGCGCCTCACTGTGTACACAGTTTTAACAGCCTTAACTGCAAAAAACAATATATTTGTATTGAAGATCTCTCAAACGAGATGTTTTCTTATTTTAGGGTTTCCGCTCAATATAAAAATTGCGACAGCTTTACTGTGCGGTTAACAACCATAACTATTTACACACACACACGCACTTTTTGTGCATTGCTGCCATGCCACACTAAATTACAGTTAAAATTTAATATTTTCCTTTGTTTTGTAATGCGCGCTCGATTCTTGTGGCATGCAAAACTACTAACAAAAACAAAATAAAGTTTGCGCAAATAAAACGGCGCGCAAAAAGTGCAAATAACGGTTGATTGTGAAACGCACAAAGGCACTTTTGAGTTGGCGCGCAAATTACATTTGAAATTTTTGTTTCGGTTTTTTCGCTCGCCAACGCGTTGCGTGCGCACCGCTTGCAAATGCGAGTTGACAGTTATTTTCATATTTATGTGCAACTCGGGGCGATTTCTGCTTCATGTAAGGGGGCGGAGGCGGGGCTGTCATGGCAATTAAGCGCTTTATCGCTTTATTGCTAGACATGCGCTTGTTGTACTTGTTGTTTTTGTTGTTGTTGGAAAAATTGCGTTTTTTCAATACCTTTTGGTGGTTAATTTAAATGCTGTTGTTGTTGCAACTCGCGTATTTGCCATAAATAATATTTTTTTACTATTTTGCAGCTATTAGTGTCACGTGGTATCTGCGCTGTCATATATCGCGACTGCCTCTAAACTGCCGTCGCGGCGAGAATCAATGAGTTATTGAATACGAAATTGTTGTGCGTCACTGAAGATCGTTACATGGGCATATTTTTAAATGTTTTGAAATGTGCATGTGTGTGTGCCAAAAACAAAATGTCGCAATATTTGCCATATAATCTTAAAATGAGATTTAAATTTGTTTGAATTTTTTCTTTTTTTTATAATTTAAACAATAAATATTTTTTGGAAAATTTTGAGCGGTTTTTAAATCATTTTATGCCAAAATATGTATTGAAGTGATTGCAAGTTTAAAATTAAATATGAGATCAACTTTCAGTATATGTATATATGTATATATACTAGTGGATCCGCGTTGCTGTGGTATGCATTTTATAGCATTTTTTATTTTATATTTATTATCAATGCAGTGAAGATTTTATTTACGAATAAAGTCAAAAACGTTTTAGGAACGAAACAACGAATTCAAGGCTGCTTTCTCAATGTCTGATTACCAGCTTTTCTGTCCAGTTAATAGAGTTGTCCTCTTAATAGATTACACTTAATAAACATCAACAAATTATGTGACCGGCCAATGTGCATCGTTACTGGAGATATCCGCTTAACAAAGCGTTAATTTAATAGAGCTTTAACTGTATTTTTTATTTATGAACAGTTTTTACTATCCTATCTCCTAAGTTTGTTGTCCAGTTCGAACAAACTTAGGAGATAGGTAGTGTGCTAAATTTTGCTCAAATCGGTTCAGTAGCTTAGGAGTTCATCGCTGACAAACAATATGACACGTAATTTTTACATATAAATATATATTTATAGATTCGAAACTTTTAGGTATTCAAATTTTTTTGTTTATTTTGAAATCCTTTTAGAGGCAAGCAATCATTATTTAGTTTAGGTTTGGTTGGTACGGTAGACTAATGAGCCACGCATAGCATAGCTTTGGTTCTTTGCGATACTAGATGAAGTGTCGTTGCAAATTTAAATCCATGAGAAGTAGTCGCATTGTTTCTGTGGCGACAGAAATCATTCCTGAAGTAATTTCTTGGAATGTTACTTAAACCAAACTGTAGTAGGATCCTCAGCAGGAACGGAGGAGTAGTTATCATTAGAATGCGTGCGCTTGACTTGGATTTCGACAGACTCTGCCGCCTCACTAATGATGCCTTTTCCAGTGTCTCATACCGAGAAGGCCCCAAATACTTCCTCCATTACCTTGATAGTACTTGAAATATGATTTTTGAGCTTAGAAGTACACAAGATTTACTCTATTATTCTTCTTTTGACATTTCCTGCAGTCTTCTTGATATATCAGACTCATTCTGCAGACGAATGCCGGTCACTGACTTTAATTTTTATTTTTATAATTATTTTAACTGAATTATTACACATTTTCAAAATTAAGTTTATTCTAAGCGTTTAAATCTTAATATATTTTTCTACATATAATACAAACAGATTGGCAAAGGCGAAAAGAATTTTATTCCATAATTTTTTGTAAAAGCGGAAGCCAGTTAACCATCAATCATGGACTACAAACATACTAAATTTTTTTACGAAAAAATGAAACATAGAAGGAAGAGCTATGTTTGGATATAACTGACCATTTCATACTGTTATAACGTGCATGGATTAAGGCCAGGCAACTATTCGCACAAGGTTTTATTCTGATATAGTAATGTGTAGTAGTGTTATATGTGTGAGTAGGCGTGGCTCTGGTCCGTTTTCGCTCATTTTCACACTGTAACATAAGAATTCCATAAGACATTCATCGGAATATCAACTCGTCTTGTCATCTGATCGGTCAATCGGTTGCTTTCCTTTGAAAGAGCTTATTTTTAAAATAGTTGTAGAACAAAGTAAAAGGTATAGAGATATTCCACCTAAATAATTTTACGTTTTCTATATTTTTTGCCTGGGAGTTCTTATCTTTTGCAATATATTTGTTTTATCATCAAAAAAAAGTGGAATTCCAATACAAAATTTTTCACTCTATAAAAACGGTCGTAATGATTTTTTTTATTAAAACATGGTATTAAAAGTTAATCGCAGTTAAAATTAAGCATCAAACATACAGTATTCATATAGTACACCATGACGTATGAGCAACGCAAAATGTATAAAGCACTTGTATGTTTAAGCGCAAGCAAAATGTTTAGCACACCTTTAGGCCTCCAACCAATTTGTTACTTTGCACATTTTTACACCCGATTTTCTTTTTTTGCGCTTTTGAAATTTTCTTTTAACGAGATAATCTAACTTTTTCACTTGTCTTCATTCTTTGGTGATTGAGTGGTATATACATATATATGGCTATGAGAAGGTCAAAGCTTTGACACACGTGTTGCAAAAACAAAAAAGAAAACAATGAGGAATATAACAACGCGTGCTTGTAAGTGAAATGATTATGTCAATATTGGTGTGAGTGCCTTAAGAAGTGGAAATTGATTGACCTCAAAGATTGGCTGACGATAAAGGCAAAAGTTGGAAAGGTGATTTCCCAATGAAAGACCAAAATTATAAAAAAAGGCTGTAAGTGTATAAGAAATTACAACAATATAAGAACTTTTTTTTTTATAAAATATTTTCAATATAAGTTTATATTAAAATTCCTTAATCTTTGTGGTTAAGCATAATTATTTTGAATAAGATTTAATTAAATAATTTTAATTTAAACATCTACAAAAATAATTAAATTCTCTGCAGTTATTGCCTAGCAACCAAAGTTATGCCATCTAATTACAAATTCAGTACAGCAAAGCACTGAAGCCAGCAGCCCTGAGCTAAACGAAACATTGCAATTTAATGGCCCCTGCAGTGATGCTAAAACTGTTTGAGTGCTTGAGCGCTTGAGCATAATTTCCAACTAAACTGTTTACACAAGCCATTGGCGTTTGGGTTCTAACCAGCTGTCAAAGCTATAGAAGCACATTGACGGATTACGGTCATACCTAAGTTAATGCATGCCAGCAAGGAACACACTTGCGCAACAGACACACATAAATATTATAACTATATACTAATATGACATGTGTGTGTGTGTGTGTGTGTGTGTGTATGGAACACCTTGCTATCCGCAAGTTATCCGCAATGGTTATTATCATGCTGAGCAGCACAAGTGTAGTTTGCTGATAAGTAGCTGTAACTGCGACACAAACACATGGACACATCGCTATGTGCAATTACTTGCGCTTTGCTGCAGTGTGGCATCAAATTGCAACAAATATGTTGCACATTAGCGCTTGGATTAAATTGTGGGATGACAATCATAGTTAATAAACGCAAATAGTGGCACTTAAGAGTGAAATAAAAATACAGGTGATTCTATGAACAAGAAATCTGACAAAACTTGATCAGTTTAGAACACTCTGTTGAGGATGATTGGTTGACACCTAAGCGGAAAAAATGCTGAAATGCCAGAAGACTACTAGATATACATTATGCTGGAGAATTTATCCATCACTATTTAGAAAGAGGTTTCAATAGAACTGTTGGATAGATAGAGTAGTACTTTGAAGATAGTAAAAACGGTTAACAGTTAACTGTTGAGTGGAACCACAAGTCAGAAGAGTATCAGAGAAAGCATACAATTGACCATATTTTCTAACCACATTCTAAATGGACACTCTCCGAACGGGATTGAAAAAATATTCTTGGGAAGAAGATTACATACGTATATAATTATATCCACAATTCCTTCTCGAATGTCCCACTTTTGTCAGAACAAAGCTGAAAAGCTCAGATTTCATACTTTATGACATGCAAGTGTATTTTTAGTATTTTTGAGATCGAAAGCGAGCTAGGCAGACACTATTTTAAATAAAAGTCTGAGATGAAAAACCTTTGAAAATCATTGGTGTGATTCAAGAGTAAGCCCTTCGATCTAGAAAGAAATTTCCAATAATTTTTTAAACAAAAATTTTGCAGATATTATCTACAGCTCAACTACCATCCTGAATGCTTCACCATTTAAGTAATATCCTGCTCCCGGTTGGAAAATTAAAACTGTAATGATCTTTGAGTGTGTGATAAGGCCGTCTAGATTTATTCCTGTAAAGTGAGATGATAGATTATTGTGTTAAAAAACGATGGAAAATAGGCCGATGAGATAGGAGTCACTCTGCAGTGTAGGCACACGGCCAAGAAAGAGTTACGCATAGAAGTGAGGTTCATACAATTTCGTCACACGTCGCGTATAACGAGGCATACAGTATAAGTATGTAAGGCCTGTCGTCGAAAATTGCCATAAAATCGCTGAATTGGTCGAAAGAGACCGGCATAGTAGTCATCAAACCGTTATAAACCATTTGAAGGAGCTTGGAGTCACTAAGAAGCTCGATGTATGGGTGCCACACGAATTGATTCAATAAAAATACCGCCAGACTTTTTTGACAACCCATTATATCGTCACCTAAAATACAAAATATCGTAACATCACTTTTCATAACTTTATGGACGAAGAAAAAACGTTATAAAAGAAACCACTCACATTGAAACAAAATTTGAGTTTTGGTTATAAAATGGTTATATTGGGTAGTCGAAAAAGTATTTTCGTATTTTGTCAATATATGACGTTGCAGTGGTATATTTCCAGTGCTACCAATCACATTGTGTCATACCATATAGTGTTGAAAAGGTGAGATTTTAAGCTTCATTGAACTAAAAAAAAATTAAATTCCGAGAAGTTGAAAAAAAGTTACAGTTGTTCAAAAATGAGTGAAAGTAATGAAGAAACTATTTTATTATTTTTAATTATTTTGAAATTTTTTTTATAAAAAGGGAAATTTGTGAAGCTTACGAAGACGCTGCTGTATCAGTTCGTGTAGCTCAACAATGGTTCGCTCGCTTCAGTTCTGGAAAATTCGAAATTTAGATTTACACTAATGACAGTTTTACACTGATGGAATAAAGTCTCCAGCGGAAAAATGGCACAAAGTGCACGTCCAAATGGTACATATTTGTTATAATAATATAAAATAAGTTAAAATTTCATTATAAATACGTAAAAATACTTTTTTGACTACCCAATATATTGGTTACCACACTCATACTGAGAAAAAAATTTGAAATTTGGTTATAAAATGGATATATATTGGTTATTATAGCTGACAACGATTTTCGAGTTTTTTATTTTTGTGCTACGTTGTTTTGCATTTTATGTGACGATATGTAAGTAGGGGAATATGGGCACTACCAATGAAATCTTTGAATATACCAACACTATTATTGCCTAGTGGATTTCAATACAAGTCAGTTGGTAGTGAATTATAGTTCACATTGTGCTTGCGTTGCTACTGGATACTAGATACTGAAATAGGCTTATTAACTAAGGAAGGCTACTGAAGTAAATCTACGTGAAAACGGAGATAAAACCACAACGATTAAAGTTTTTGTTGTATTTGGCAGCATTCCTCAAATTTTTGGCAAAAATAGCAAACATAAACGTGAAGAAATGGAAAACAATGGGTTTGTATATTAAATTCAAGTAGAAAGATTAAACAGGGAGAAAAGGAAAACAGTAGTTCTGTATCTTAGCTCCAAGTAGCTACTAGCTATCAGGAGGAGTGAGAAAATTGGCTGCCTAGTGAGAGTTAGCAGTTAAGAAATAAAATATATAGCCGGTTATGTTTTGTGATCTAGACAACTCCTTTTCACAAGTTTCCTGACTTTCTCAGTTCTAACTACCAAAAAACGGGTTGATGGTTTTCAATAGCATAACAATTGTTATGGCAAGTAGATTCTCATTCCTAAAGTACAATTTTGTATTCTATTCTAGATTGGCAGCTTTACTTGCTGTATCATAGATATGTAATAGGGGGCTAAATCAAGTATTAAAGTCTTTAGTCTCGAGGTAATAAATTGTTTTTAAAAAAGCAACTTAATATGCTACGCACACATATGCGCATGATCAAAGTTGAAATAAATTACGCTCTTCAAATCACTTTAAAAGCTATTTATTAACTAATTTTAAGCAATTTCGGGAAAAATTCCATAGTAAAAACCACCAAAATTAGCTAAAAAGCAAAACCAAAGCCACGAATATGTATTTTTTTTAATTCCAAAATATCACACATGCCATGAAATTGGTTTCGCATATTTTTTGTTGCATACGCGAATTTTCCAGCTCCATTGCACCACGTCAAATTGCATATTAATGAGAAGTGCAATTAACGGAAATTCGCGTATATTAAATGTGTACAATAGCAACAAAAGCGCACAAATAGCATATCAATTACCGCAATTCGTGAGAACAATGCCAAATGAAAGACAAAAGAAAAGCGCATGAATCATGTGGCAATGAAGAGAATATTTTATGAACGAAAACGAACAAATATCTACAACAAATACGCAGATATGTATGCAAATGTATATATATACGCTCAATCTATATTACATATAAAATATAGGAAGCATAAGAGCGGGTGCTGTAATGCAAATTTAATTGGAAACTAATTACAATAACACTTGTGTGCAATTAATAAAATGTGGCGAATAATTTTTTGATTTATGTGCAATTGAAGAGTGTCTATGTGTGTGTATGTGTATGTGCAAATAGGCTTAAATTTGCAATTTGTGCAAGTTTGAATGGACAAAAAGAAAAGGGACAAGTTTTGTCAAATTTGTTATTTCCGTTAATGATTAAGCCGCTAAAAAGGCAATAAATTTTCGAGCTAGAGGGTAGTCAGGTAGAAAAATTAATATATAATTATAAAATAATTAAACAATTTTACTTTCGTGCTATTATACCCTTTACGTATGCATTTCTTATGGTATAAAAGTATATGAAAGGATATTTATATAGTTTTGTTATCGGTTAGTTTGTATGGCAGGTATATGGTATTGTGGGCCGATCTGTACAATTTCTGCAGAAAACATAGCTATGTTTCTGAAAAAAATTCAAGCAAAATTTCGTGAAGATAGCTTTTCAAACAAAAAAGTTTTTCTCATAAGGTCTTCATTTTGATCGGGCAGTTTGTATGGCAGCTATAGGAAATGGTGCTCCGCTCTGAACGATTTCTTCACAAAATATTGCTATGTTTCCGACAATAATTTACCCCCTAATTTCGCGAAGATAGCTTTTTAAATAAAAAAGTTTTTTTTATAAGGACTGCATTTTGATCGGTCAGTTTGTATGACAGCTATACGCGTTAATGGTTTGAGCTGAATAATTTTTTCATATAATGTATTGATTAATCAACTTATAAGGCAGCTATATCTTATTGTCGCCCGCTCATAACAGTTCTTTCGGAGATTATAGCACTGCTTGAGGCAAGAATCTGTAGAAAATTTCGTGCAGATCTCTTAAAAAATAAAAAAAGTTTTCTGTACAAGCACAAGTAGTTGATCGGTCACTTTCTACGACAGCTATATGTTATAGTGGTCCGAAATCGGTAATTCCAACAAATGAGCAGCTACTTGGAGAGAAAAGCCCATGGCAAAATGTCAGATCAATTCCTTCTGGATGTCACAAACTTCTTGACAAACTTTACTGTGTTCAGGGTATAAATATAATATTTTGTTTTTGTTTTTTTAAGGTGATAACCCAAACACACGAATATATGAACATATAAAATGATATACTTTAATGTTTCTAACTTCAATGATTTTCATTAATTATATTACGTGGCTACTACATTTCACTTTATTGCATTCATCGAAAGCAATTTCGCAGTAATAACATTAATTGAGTGCTTACCAGTGAAAGCCACTCATATCGCTTACAAGCGTAACCAATAAGTTAGTTTGTGGATATGGTAAGGATATTGAGGTTATGCAAATGAGTGTAACTAGTACCTCAACTAAAATCAGAATTGCATATGCCATGATGAATCAAATATCCTTCAAATAAACATACTTATGTATATACGGTATCAGTTAATTAAACTTCGTAAGTTGCGTAATGTACACGTTAACGTGTTTTGCTTAATTTTCACATTATAATCTTGCACTAGAGCCTGGCAAAGCAAATACATGTATCCTACAAACGCTTCGTTGCAGCAGAGAGGCACTATTAATGTCCACTGAGAATCGTTACTCCCTAATTGGGGCGAGAAATTTATGTAACTGACAACTCTCACAAGTGCATGGATTGCGCTTACATGAGAGTTGAGCTAATAGTGATGAGTGAAATGTATGAATACTGTTGAGGGAGTGGATGTGTTTATAATAACGGTGAATAACATGCAACAGTTCTATATAAATTTGTATAATTTATGTTACATGAGCTTTATTATGAAAATGTTTGAGGTTTGAGTTCTGTAGTTGTACTGAACATGCAAAGATAAATGGGCAGCAAAGGAACTGAGCGCCATGGATTTATAAAAGAGGTTGATACGTTCGAAAACATCAAACAATTTATTATTAATTAATAAGTCTCTGTGTCTCGGCACATCAAAATTGTAAAGTAAACAACGAAAGAATGATTATAAACAGTGTGAGGAGTTGCTCCATTGTCATAAATTCAATACTTTTGTTTTAATATGTGCGAATGACTGAAAAAAAAAAAATTCTTTCGGAATTCAGTGAACCGTATGACGGATAGAAATGAACAGCATACGACATACTGATTTTGAAAACGTTGAAAGACGAAAAAAAAACTAACTTACAAAATTGTTACGTGCATGGACAATTTGAAAAGCGAGGCAACAACGACTATTACTTAGCATTAAAGACATAACGAACTCCTTTCCAAGCATTTTCTGCTAGGGTGCTTTCGTAGAAATCATTCCTGCAGTCACCTGCTTGAAGCGGAACCGCCTCCTTCACAGCGGAGTCATAAAAACCTTCACCGACTAGCTCTCAATGAATGGCAAACTTGGAGTCAAAACACCATCCATTGCAGACGATGAGCTCGAGTTGCCGCGGGAATCGAGAGTGACCATTGCGCAGCTTAGTTCTGGATACTGTAGCAGGTCAAACTCTTATTTATCCAAAATCGACCCCGACATATCGAATATACATACATCCAGCATGCAACGAGTCTTCGACTGACTCTATCTACCTATTTTCATGCCCAGCTAACCCCACACATCTGACACCCCTTTCAAGTTAGCTGAACCTTTCATTCCCTAACGGAGACTAGATAACCGTTACAACAACAACAATATTATATAGCCTTACGAGGGCTTTAAAAAAAAAAAAAGAAATCATGGAAAGACGGCTCTATTTCAAGCCTTGAGATTGGCACCGTAACGAAATTTAGTGTGAATTAGGACGTAATTGTAGGAAAGTGCCGAAAACTGCAAGGTCTATGAGCTTGCTAGAACCTCGAACCTCAGTCTGTGCGGAATGGGTTCAAGTAATAGCTCCGTTGGCTGCTTAGGGGTCACTACTAGATGGTTGGGCTTCAGAAAAGCTTAGACAACATTGGCTGGACACTGTCCGATCAGGATTCATGTGGTAGGATTGCAAAAACAAGAGTTGCTGGGAAGAACATAACACAAGTCTTTATATATTTTACCGCACTTTCTTCTCGAATGTCCCGTCTTTGCCAGAACAAGTTTGAAAAAAACAGATTTGCGTAAAGTTCAAGACGGGTTTTTCTATAGCTGATATTCAACCACAGGAGTTTTTAATTTGGCTTTTCAAAGGAGCAGTCTCAGTGTGATTTCACGCCATCTACCCTAAGCTGACCTAACTAACTAAGAGGTAGTTCCTAAGACTTAACCCCTTTGAGTAATAAACTCCAAAGGTCTAAATCTTAGGAGAAAAGCTTTATAATAAGCAGACGTGAATAAGAAGAGGACGTCGATACCGTGAATCAAAGGTGTAAAGTTTTGCACAAATTAAACAGCTTTCTTCTGAACAGCCTCAAATCACAAACTGAATTAAGCCAAACACGGTAAATTCTTAAAGATGGACTAATTAACTAAATTATTTTCGAAAATTCCAATTTTTTTTGTTCGAAACTATAATTTAACTGTAATCTTATATTACTTACTTGTAATCTTCGGTTTCATATGTATGTAGAGGGCAAGCCGAGTAGCATTTATGTTCGTGCATAACCAAATGATGCTCACAGCTGGTGCAATAGTCGGGACGATCTTGACACGAGGCGCAGTTAGCTTCGCATGGCACACAAGTTTTGTTGTCATAATCTATGAAAAAGTAAAAATATTCAAATTCTTTTTGATCAAAAAATGTCTTCGAACTGCGGAAAGTTGTTATTTCCTGGTATATTGACATATCAGAAAGTGGTATGAATGAAGTGGATCAGTAGTCACACTCTTTCAAAAAAATAAAAAAAATTCTAGGAAGAATTACTTTTTTAAACGATATCGATTTTGAACTATTTTTCCAAAGTGTTTACTTATCTTATCCTTATTAGAAAACTGGTAATAGATTCGACGTTATCTCACACTTACTTTCATAGTAACCATCCGGACAGACCTGCAGACACACAGCCAGATCGACGACATGTAAATGAGCTGGCGCACATGTCAGACAGCTATCTTGTCCAGCACCAGCGCAAGTTTCGCAAGACTCGTGACAAGGCCAGCAAACGCCGCCTTGATTGGGGAAGGAGCGCGGTGGACAGCGGCTGACGCAGGTGCTAAAAGACAAGCAGAAAGTATATTAAAATTTAACAAATATTTATTAAATTATTATTTATTATTATTTATATTTATACTCACTTGTCCAGCCGATAATGCTTGCAGGCGACACATTGTGTCGGGCCACGGCCATAGCAACCCTGTGAATCACACTCGGGATCACAATCGTGCAAAACTAGCTTGTTATTCGAGTCAGCCATCACGTTCTGGCGCTGAGGTGTGGGTATATTGTGACCATCCACGGTGGCGACTGCCTGTTCAGGGTTCGAACCGGCGCCGGTGAAAAGATTTTGGAAATTCAGATAACCGGCAAATTGATCGGCATTATAGTAGCCACCCTCGTTAGGCGGTTGACCCAAATCCGACTCGGTTGGATAGGTGTAAGGATTAACGCCAGCCGAAACGCGCATCTGTTGCTGCATGAGATCGCTCTTCAAGCGCATAGGCTGCACAGCGGTGCCGTAAAAGATGAGTTGCCACTTGGAGAGTATGCCTGGCTGATTGACGCGTCGACGTCCACCATTTATCACTTGCAGTGTCCAGCGTCCTTCGGCTTTTTCACCCCAGAAGTGCACACTCAAGAAAGGCCAATCATCAAAGTTCGACTTGACAATGTCACGTGGTCGCTCGAACAGCAGCGTGCTGGTCGTACCCATTGGCGAGGTGAGCAGTATGCGTAGATTGCCACGCGGAAAGAAACGCAAAGTGATGCGACACTGCACGTGCTCCAGATAGCGTACTTCATTGATCGTGCCCGCACAACCATTCACATCCATATGCGTGGCGAGCGTGTAGCCGTACGAACCCTCAATTTTACGATCTTCATTATTTTCACGCGACTTGCAAATATGCTGCGGCGGTACAGTAGTCCATTGCTCGGCCAAACTAACCATGGCGCCAGCATCCATCAACCCGTAACCGAACTTGTGACTGTACTTTCGCTTGACACCATTCAAAATCCAACCACTTTCCTTCTCCAACGGACTGGGTCGTGAGGTGTAGACGACGAGGTACTGCATATCACGCCAGGTGAGGTTTGGATTGGCTTCGAGTGCGAGTGCGCAGATGCCTGCAGCTAGTGGCGCAGAGGCGGAAGTGCCAGTGTGTTCGACAGTGCAAATATGATCGGGTCGCAGGCGTCCATCCATATCGACGGTGGCAACGCTTTTATCATGGCCTGGCGTGCCGGAGCTGTAAGTGGTGGCGAGTGTGGACGAGCATTCTTCCAGGTACCAGGGTTTGAAACTGAGTAATGGTGAAGAAAGAGAATAGAGAAAGAGTGTTAAATTAGTACTTAGTAGTAATGATGAAATATATACGAATTCCAGGAAGGAAGGAAGGAAGGATAAAATAAGATATCAAGTAAACCGAACCCACTTTTTTGTGTTACAAAAAGTCTGCCTAACATTTTCAGGCATCGGTTCTTAATATAATGTAGTTCGAGGAAGAATATTTAAATGCCGCATCATTATTGTTCGATTCTTTGCTATTTCTGTCTCTCTCGACCTCGTTTTGATTTGAAACATTAACCAAAACATTGACCAAAACATTAACCAATATATTAACCGAAATAGTTCTTTCAAAAGATTCAGTTTTTCGGTTCACGGTTCAGTTTAAGAAAGTGTCGAATCCCAACCGTTTTTATGGAGGGATGAAAGGGTTGAAACTGACATCCAGCGGATTAGTCTCCCAATTGAACTACGAAAGCATTTCTCTTGGCTTCCTGGAGCAATGTTGAATCAAGTAGTCAGTGGGATCTCAACCCTCATATGCTCTACATCGCACAGTGGCACCGCTCCATACATTTCTTGGAAAAAAATAGAAGGAGTGGTCGTACAACAATGAAACTTTGCAGAAACACTTCACTGAACTAAATTAAGAAATTATGAAAAAATCTTGGAAAACCGCCCACTGCCACACCCACCTCCCATATAACTGCAACTGCCAAAATTTTTATTTTTGGACCTAGGGACTTGAAATTCGGGACACTTCTTAATTGAGTTCTCCTGATGAAAAAAAAAATTAAACTTAAACGCAAAGTGACGTTATTTATACCTTTACCTTGATAAAAAATCCAATGTAATATGCAATGTTTTAATTGAATATGTAACAGGCGAAAAATTGTGTTAGTTTTTATTTGTAATATTATGCAAGCACCATATCTTTAACAATGGGATCTAGTTCTAAGGAAATTTTGTTCGAATGACGCCTTAAGCTACTTATGTAAGGATCCGAAGTTATAAGAAGTCTGTTGAAGACATCAGTATTTGTTGAAATTAAAATCGATGTTACTAAAAGGGACGGTAATTGGCGGTTGTTTTTTCTTTTATTTGAAAGTACAGACTCGGAACTTTCATTTTTTTATAGTAAGAGGGCTAAGCAAGGCAAAGCACATAAAGTTTTTTTCCATCAAAAAATGAAAAGTTGATATTTTTTAGTATAATTTTTGAAAAATTATAAAAATTAGCTTACTTTGCCAATATCAACAACTTTTTTTTTTTTATAAACAAGTAGGTGCTATATTTTCACTAAAAAATAAAAGAAAAGCCATAGCTATAAACTTACACACAAAAAAATTCTTTATTTGGACAATAATTTTAATCTGATTTTATTGAATAACTTTCCGTCGACTTCTGTTAATTTTTCTAACTATAAAATTTCACTTTTTATAAAAAACCTTGTTGAATTTTTCTTATCCAAATATTTCTTTACAAAACAAAATCATTAAAGTTTTGAAATTGGAAAGTGGAAAAATCCTATTTTTCCGCCGAAATGCCACTGTGCATCGTAACACATACAAGATTGGTTCCTAGTAGGAACACAAAGACGAAGAGTGATACGCGAAGGCGAAACGCAAGTAGTTTCCGAAAGTTGAGAACGGAAATGAAAATAAAATAGACTTTTAACTTCTGGACCTTAACCGAGGCTAGTTCTAAATTCATTTATGAATTTGGTTCTTGAGTGACGGTAGCCTTACTTGTGAAGAGTTTAGACCTTAATGTAAATTTTTTAAAAAGTAGAAGGATGTCTTCTCTTGGTTGATTATGCTAAGTGAATAAGTTCTTAATTGATGTCCTGAATTAGTTTGAAAACGTTTCAAGCTTTGCCTATGCAAACGAAATAAGGGAAAATTATTTTATTACACAAAATTTTAATAATCAATTCTTTATTCACTCCGATGGGAAGTAAAGCGCGTTCGACTTCGCACGGTGCATTCTGGCTAAGGCATTGCCTCATAACAGCTTGCAACTCTTACCTTGGCCTCATAGCTGAGATAACCTTGGTATAATAGAACACGACTACCTTTCCGGGAGGTGGATTCTGAGTATATAAAATATGAATAAGAGCAATATCTTTAATAAAGTCGAGGGCGAAGGAAGATCGGTACCGACCTCAGCGAAACCGGACAGTCTTTCAGCTGAAAAACCATAACCTACGGTGGCAAAATAGCCCTACGGTCAAGAGGGGAGGTAAGTTAGTGGAAGTCGATAAGAATCTGCCCACAGAAACCGTTATTACTTTCGTGAACCAGGACTGTGTCGAAACTGGAATTGGCCGTCAGAAAAAATTTGAGATCGGCTCAAAGTACTTTGTCGATTTACGAGGGTCTTCAATTTTATAGTAACTCTAGGAACCACAACGCACCGGCTTTATAAACTGTCAAAGTAAGATCCCTATTAGGATTGATCATCTAACCCGACTTATCCTCTCGGAATAATCATTTTTGAGTTTGAGCGTGGCAATGTTTATTATAAATTTATATTATATCAGCCCAAAACTATCAAGTTCCCAGATACTAAATATGTGGATCAAAGTTCCAATTCCAAACTTTTTATGGGAAATCTTGGTAAGTGTGTGAGATATACAATTGAAATTTGTAGAAAATCCTTTCCTGATAATAGTGTCTCTGTGTATCAAAATTAGTTTGAATCGGGTCAATAGTTCCTTTACCTTCCATATACCTAATATAAAGATTTTCGAACTACCAGGTGTTTTTATATCGCATATATAGGCCAATAATTGGGTTAACTTAATAAAATTGAGTAAGTGTGTTTCTCAAATATCATTTTTGTGCTAAAAATGAATAAAATCGGGTGAAAACTCGCACTACAAGCCATACAACTAACGCGCCTTGTGTACTTGGAGATACTTCCCGGCTTTAATCCTTGCAAATTGCAAGAGTATGAAATGTTCGCTTATAACCGCACTTAGCCCTTCCTTACCTATATATATTACAGCTGTAATATGCAATTAAGGCGGAAGTTAAAAAATATACCGTTAAGCTCTTAATTGGCAATTAACAAGCACGCCTACAAAATTATCGCAATCTGAATTTATCGCACTTACTTTTACGCAATTTTAGGTATATTATACAATATCATTTCATATTATGTATTTATTATTATTAATGATATGGTTGCGGTTACACACACACACGGACATGCACGCACACACTTGTGCTTGTTGCAATTTTCATTTTAAAATACCATAAAGCCGCTCATTAATTGCCAATTAAAAATGAAGCTAACACAGTGACGTAAGCTACATGCTTAAACGCGCCTAAAAGTAGGCCAGCACACACACACATACACAGGCACACTAATTTAGTGGCGCTACAGACGGGCAGCGCTTAAGCGAAAATTTCAACCTCAAAACCAATCATTTAAAATGAGTATAAATGTGAAATACACACAAATATTGAATAAATATGCAAATTGGTTTCATTAAAAAAGTGAAATAATAACGTGGAGGTAAATAAATGATATTAGCAATAGTTATGCGCCACCTCAGCGCGCTCGAGTGGAAATTTCAAACTTTCATTTAAATCATTTGGAGCAAAATTTCATGCGCAAAATACACAAATACTTTCGAGTAATTTCCATAAATTGCAAGTGTGCGTTTAAAAAGTATGAATATATATGTTTTTCACTCTTTTAACCACCCATCATTGGGCGCTGCAAATAGCAATTTTCATTTTGGCCATAATTGATTTTAGTTGCATATATGGTTGATTGCTCGAAAGCAACAACAACAACTTCAATGCCAATAACAATATTATTCAAATATATTTAGTCGCAAATAAATAAATTGTTTAATTGTCAAGTGTGGCGTTGTAAATATTTTACTATTTACTGCGGTTCAAGCACCACATATTGCCCACAAATAAATTCATACAGTTGTATATATCTACTTAAAGTTGCAGTCAACATATATGCGACGAGTGATGATTGTAGTCGGTCATGCCAATAATTCCAATATTCTTGTTTGTATTTCAGTTTTACAACGAAATGAAAATTTAGCAATCTTTGTCATAATTTTGTGTAATAAACATTTATGATCAACAAATATGGATATCTACTTGATTACTGTTGACAAAAATAAATATTAAGAGAGTAGAAGGAAAAAATTCATATTAAATGCATTTGAAGAAAATTGTGTTTCTAAATATTTTTCATACAAGAGTGAAGTTTTCTTCAATGTCAATCTCCATATCAATCTTAATCTCAATCTCATTCGGAAACTCAATCTCAATTTCAATCACAATCTCAATCTTAATCTCAGTCTCAATCACAGTGTCTTTGTCAATCTTAATTGCAATCACAATCACAATTTCAATTCCAATTTCAATTTAAATCTCAATCTTAGTCTTAATCTCCATCTCAATCTCAATTTCAGTATCAATCCTACTTTCAATCCTAATTTCAATCTCCATCTCAACCCCTATGTCAATATTAATATCAATCTCAATATCAATCTCAATTTCAATCTTTATTTCAATCTCATTCTCAATCTTAATCTCAGTCTTAATTACAATGTCTTTGTAAATGTCAATTGCAATCACAATCACAATCTCAATTCCAATTTCAATTTAAGTCTCAATCTCAATCTCAATCTCAGTCTCAATCTTCATCTCTATCTCAATCTCAACATCAATCTCAGTATCAATCTTAATTTCAATCTCAATTTCCATCTCAATCAATTTCAATTTAAATCTCAATCTCAGTCTCAATCTCCATCTCCATCTCAATCTCAATCTCAATCTCAATCTCAATCTCAACCTCAATCTCAGTATCAATCTTAATTTCAATCTCAATCACAATGTCAATGCCAATCTCAATCTTAATCTTAATCTGGATCTGAATTTTAATTTCAATCTCAATCACAATCTCAATCTTAATCTTAATCTCAATCTCAGTTTCAATCACAATCACAATTTCAATGTCAGTCTCAATCACAATCTCAATTTCAATTTCAATATCAATTTCAATCTCAATCTCAATCTCAGTCTCAATCTCAAGCTCAGTTTAAATCTCAATCTCAATCACAATCACAATCTCTATCCTAATCTTAATCTCAGTCTTAATCACAATGTTAACGTCAATCTTAATCTCAATCTCAACCTCAATCTCAGTCTCAATCTCAATTTCAATTTCAATATCAATTTCAATTTTAATCAGAATCTCAATCTCAATTTAAATCTCAATCACAATCTCAATCTTAATCTTAATCTCGATCTGAATTTTAATTTCAATCTTTATCTCAAAGTCAGTCTCAATATCAAATTTCAATCTCCATCTAAATCTCAATCTCAACCTCAATGTCAATATTAATATCAATTTAATCTCAGTCTCAATCACAATGTTAATGTCAATCTCATTCTCAATCTCAGTCTCAATCTCAATCACAATGGCAATCCTAATCTCAATCTTAATCTTAATCTCAGTCTCAATCAAAATGTTAATGTCAATCTTAATCTCAATCTCAAGCTCAATCTCAGTCTCAATCTCAATCACAGCCTCAATCTCAATTTCAATTTTAATCTGAATCTCAATCTCAATTTAAATCTTAGTCGCAGTCCCAAACTCATTCTTAATCTGAATTTCCTGAATCTCGATTTCAATCCTAACTTTTCCTTCGCTTCTGCCTTCCACCTTCGTCACTCCATTTTTGCAATCTCCGCCTCTTCAAGGTACTATCGCCGATAACTCGCTTATTTACATGTTAATCATTTAATACTCAACTACTGACACTTCACAGGTCAGGCCAATTTGCGTTGAACTCGCCCGCTCCCTTGTATTCTCTTCACCTCCCCCCCATCTGTACTCATTTTCACAAACTTACCCGCCTTGCGTTGCACTCGATATGGACAGTGTGAAAATGGAATTCGTATAGCCATCGCAATTGCAGGAATCCGTGTAGCGACCACCATTGCCCGACGCCCAAACGAATATGGAACCTTTGCCTTGTCGTCCGCTGGTGACGCCATAGATGAAAGCACGCCGCGCCAACGGCCCAGGTCCGTCAACAGTCGAGCCGTCGTCCTCGGGACCCCAAGAGGCGCTGTATATGTCAATATGTGATGGATTTAAGCTCAATGCCTGCGCCTCGACCACATCATTCACTTTGCCATCCAACATGCGGACGCCTGCAAAAGTGAGAGAGAAAAAGGAAATCAAATAAAATATCAAATGCTAGCGCAAGCGAGCTTGATTTATAAAGAAGATATGAGCAAATAAGAAATAGGTGGTGGTGGAAGTTAAGTTAAATGAAACTCTTACATAAATAATATTCGCTCGCTCAGTCAAGTAATGCATTTTAGTGTTGTAATGGACCAACGCTGTAGTGTTCACATGGCCTCCCTTGTATGTCAAAATTAATGTAGTTTGCCTGTAGAGGCATCTCACACCATTAGTTTAATTTGTGCGCTAATGGATGAAGCTGCGGCAGTAACACGACATGTGGCAAGCACGACCTGTGCTGCTAATGGTTCTGACTGAGCTCTGATCTTTCATTTATGTAATCAGCTTCAATTCTAAAAATCAGTTTAGGCATATAAAAATCGCTTGATTTACTTACCGCCAATACTCGCATTATATGCCACGCCTACACCGCAATAGTTGTTGAAAGCAACCGCAGCCACTTCACCCGCACATCTGGTGCCGTGCTTGTTGTCACCGTTATCTTGTGGCGTTGGATCCGAATCGTTACCGTTAATATCGAAAGATGCATCAGGGTCCTGAAGATTAAAAAAAAGTTCTAGTTTAGATTCGTATAGATATTTTAGATCATATTTCGTATCAATATTGTCTATAACACTATACCACGAATAAGCTATTTCAGTTATTCACTTTCATAAATTTGCTTAAGATTATATACAAGACAAGACTTTCTGCCTTAGATGATATGTTAAGTTTAAAAGGTAAATATACTTCACAAAATCTTTGGAAAATGTATGACTTATAAAGTAAACAGTTAATAATAAGACCGATTGAAGCGAAGTTTTGTTCCTTAACTTAATGCTGCTTTGAAGACCGACTGACCGAGAAGATCCCTCTGGGCAAAAAAGGGGCAAGCTTCCCTAGAAGCGACTTTTGCATCACTAAAATCATTCACCATGAACCGGACGGGACAGTAATAACTTAGTGCTAGGTCCCGACTATAAGGTCAATACATAAGAAGCTCCCAACCCAATCCTCTGAAATTCTGACGAGTCACTATGGATGATGATCGTCTCAGGTCCTGACTGTAAGGTAGATGCAATCTTTCATTCCAGACTTTTCCGCTTCTGCCAATCGTAGTACTGACTCAACACATTTTATCTCCTATTGGCCCAAGCTGGTCCAATTGTTGACAATACCGGTCCAAATTAAGAGTTTGATAGTAAATCAAAAGCTCATAGGAGATGATTCGCTGCCAATCTCACCAAACACATCGTCATTTCTGGCTTGGCAATTGTTTTTGTCGCCTCACCGTGATTTGAACACGACCTTTCTCGCTTGATTTTGTCGGAAGTGACCAGCTTTTCATCAGTAGTAAACATTCGCATCAATCTAATTTCAATCGATACAATTAAGTTCTGATAAGTTTAATTCATATGGACTTCTTTTGGAAAAACTAATTCGACGAACCCAATTTTTGAGTACTTTTTTCACTAAATCAAGTCGTATGTCATGAAAAACAGGTTCAGCATTAACTTCTAAAGCTGAAAAGAGGTTTGATTTATTGCTAAAGACCAATGACTTCAAATATGCCCACAAGAAGTAGTGTAATGATGGTAGATCACGACTTCTTGGAGGCCATGTCACAATTTCTTGAAATAATCAAATAAACTTTTCCACAACAATTCGGTTGTTGCACGAGCTGTGTGGCACGTAGCCCTGTCTTGTTGCAACTAGATGTTGCTAAGATCAAATTCGTTCAATTGCGGCCATAAAAGGTTGGTTTCGATCTATCCCGTTCTTCGTTGACAGTAACCTTGTCACCAGCTAAATTTCAAACAAGTACGGATCGATGATTCCACCCTATAAAAGACCACACCAAACTGTCAATTTGGGTGATTGTAAACGGTTGTTCATAAATAATTTGTGAATTTTCTTCGCACCAGAATCGATAGTAGAACCTCATCGGAGAAGATATAGGAGAACGCTTGTTTTGGTAATAAAATTGAATTATTTGTTGCGGTAGCTACCTCCGCAAGTTGTACCAGTTGCCCTTTATGAACCCCGTGGTTATCTATGCAAGTCAGAAGGCCACGCTTGGGTTGACACAAGTCCCTATGGGATCTTATGTTCATAGCCTGGTTCGGGCATGAATCAGGAGCTCGTCTCAACTGTGTCAAACTAATCCGTTTCGGGTTTCCAGTATTCCATAATGAGAATCTTATTGGCCTTGATTCTGATGGGCGCTTGCACAGAGTTTACGTCGCATTTTCGCTGCTGCTATTGTCCCACGTCGTTTTGCTGCCTCTCTTTCGGTGCAAAACTGGTGATGATTGTGGACGTTTATTTAAAGGCGGCATCTTTTCGCATCTTCACCAGTGGTTCATTAGGCGCATGAGGCGTTTTGAGCCAAGCCCTCCCCTCATGCAGCCTTTGGTCGAGGCTGCGTATTACTATTCGTAGCTAACATGCTTATCGTAGTCCGCTATCCGCGACCTGTGACCCTGGTAGTAGCCTGCGCTAAGCCTTACCTTTGAAATCCTATCATTCCTATTGTGAAAATGATTAAGTCCCTTCGGAGTGGCAAAGCCATGAAAAGGTACATGCATGTGTTTTCAGCGGCTCAATGTTCCACCTAAGTACTTTGGGAGAGAAATGTTTCTCACGAGCAGTTTCTCTTGCCTACTTTAAATATAGCAATAATCGATATCTTTTAAGTGAAGCCGCATCTCCAATCCTTCAAAGTTCTATTTCAAAAACCGTTTCTTGAGATGTGATGAAAAAATTGAAATAAAATTTAAACTGTGAGAACATTTATATATACAGGACGCTATCTATACACTGAATAGACAGATAACGAAACGCGTATGAGTGACTATGAAAGAGCAATCAAATGGAATTGATACTAGCATTCACACACATACATACTCACAACATCTGAACTATAATCGATTATTTGGGTTTTAAAGTAAAAAGCTCCGGGAGGATGCCACACTAAGTGTCAGGCGTGGTGAATGTGTGCAGAGCTGGCGTGGGCGCCCACACCCCTCATTATTTGTGCTCAGCTGTAAATATGTTTTTAGCGTTGGCGCTAAAATTTATTTACGAAGTCATTTGGGAAATCAACGAAATGAATTTCCTCTCCGCTTTCAATACAGCGCGATGCCATTTGTTTCAACAGCAAGCTGAGTATGTTTGTGGGCGTGGGCGTGTGTTTATTGTTACCTTTCTGTGCGCCATTTCATAATGTTTCCTATTTTGCGGAATTTTTTTTTGCCATACTCCGCCATATTTCCTTTGTCATTTTTGCTATTTCAGATAGGAATTTTGTGCGCGCGAATGACTATTGCGCTGCGCTTTTAAGGTTTAATACATATATATGTACATGTGTAGTGTGTAAGTGTACTGCCGTGAAACGTATATTACTCTTGAATTGTGTGGGTCATTTATATTGTGGCAGTAAGCAAAGGTGAGGCTTATGCTAACGAAAAAGGAGGAAAAAAGGGTAGAGAGGAAGAGCAGCAGCAACTAAAATTTAATCATGAGAGTGTGTTGGTGCAGTGGCAAAATGGCGCAGAGGTGCAGAGCACAGCTGCAGCACTTTGCAATCCCACACTTAATCATCTTTACATTTCGCTCTTTAAATGATTGCTTTTTATAATGATTTCAGACACTTTGGGATTTGCGAATTCTATTTTTTCTATTTTATTGAAACAATAGACGATTTCAGTTGTTTTCGAATTACAATTTAAAATTTATGAAAATAGTTAATAAATTGAACATGTAATATGTTTTGAAATTTCTCCACTGAAAGGGAAAACTATTTTTAAGATTGTTACATAGCTTTCAACTAATACAATGAGTATGCCACCTCAGAGCGAAGAGCAGAGTTTTATATTGTATAAATTCTGTTGGAAGACTCTTTATACGAAGAAAGTTATCAACAAGAAAATCAGCAATATGATTCATATTTCATATTACACTTGTGCTTATCACCTGCCTCAGAAAAATTGGGAACAGCGACAATGAATCTCGAAGTCGCCCAGCATGTAATTCAATAAGTAACAACTGCAGCACGATAATGTCACTGTGACACAACTTGACTCCCTTAAATAAAAAATTATATTTTTGAATGACTAATACCCAAAATATAAAGGGCAAGTGCTTACTAAGTCGAAACAAGCGATGAGCGATTTCACAAGCAAATAGACTTATGCATATCTACATATGCCTATGCAAATATATAGTTTTCTGCTTCGTTGTTATTTTCTTATACTACTGTGTCCAAAAAATAAGGTGACATTTGAATTTAAACTGCACGCGTCGACGGATTTGGGGAATTATTTTTTTTAGGTTGGTAGCACTTTCATGTCAAAATATTCACTAGTGTTTGAGATACGTGTCGTTTTGTGAGCTGCTAAAAGTGAGTTTTTCGTTTTTTGCGATGTCGAAATTTGTTGAGCAAAGAATTTGAATTAAATTTTTTTTACGGAATCAATTTTCTGCTGCGGATACGTTGAGGATGGTGCAGAAAGCCTTTAGTGATGAGGCTATGTCGAAAAAAAATGTTTACAAGTGGTATAGTGAGTTCCACGCTGGCCGTGAACGTGTCGAAGACGAAGAGCGTCCAGGGCGACCATCAACCTCATCCGACGAAGCTCACGTTCAATAAATCAAAGATTTGGTGTTGAAAAACTGTCGATTAACAATTAGAGACCTTGCTGATGAAGTTGGCATATCGAAAGGCTCAGCCATTACCATTTTGAAGCATGTTTTGGGCCTCAAGCGCGTCAAATCTCGA
Source organism: Bactrocera zonata (assembly GCA_037783105.1). NCBI lineage: Eukaryota > Metazoa > Arthropoda > Insecta > Diptera > Tephritidae > Bactrocera > Bactrocera zonata. The sequence goes on along the minus strand of JBAWJQ010001142.1, from coordinate 110,359 downwards.
CTGGTACCGAAAACATTGAATTTTTTGGAAAAAAGGCGTCACGTTGAAGTGTGTGAAACGATGCTTTTCGACTACTAGGGTGTCATGAAATGCATTATAACTGGCGATGAGACTTGGATCTATGCTTACGACCCCGACACAACCGATCAATCAAGCGAATATCGTGCCAAAAGAGAGCCGAAACCAAAAAAATCGCGCTAAAGTCGCTCAAAAATCAAGGCCATGTTGACTGTTTTCTTCGATTATCGTGGTGTTGTGCATTATGAATTCCTCCCAACCGGTCAAACAGTCAACAAGGAATATTATTTGAACGTTATGCGTCGTTTGCGTAACGCTATCTGCCTACAAAGGCCGGAATTTTGGAAAGACAATTCTTGGTTTTTACACCACGATAATGCACCATCCCTTACTGTCCTCGTAATTCGTGATCATTTCGCCAAAAACTCAACCCATATCGTTCCGCAACCACCGTATTCACCTGATCTGGCGCCGTGCGACTTCTGGCTATTCACCAAGCTCAAAAGACCACTCCAGGGACACCGTTTTTATACGATAGAGGAGATTCAAGCCGCAGCGAAGACGGAACTGAAGGCCATCCCGGAGAGTGACTACAGCCAGTGTTTCAAAGATTGGAAAATCCGTTGGCATAAGTGCATTGCATCGGGAGGAGATTACTTTGAAGGGGATGAAATTGATTTGGAAGAATAAATAAAGAATTTTCAAAATAAATACAATGGTCACAGTAATTCCCGTCGTGCTATATGGTGCGGAAGCCTGGACGGTGACAACAACTGAAGAATCGACGTTTCGAGTTTTCGAGAGAAAAGTTCTGTGAAAGATTTATGGTCAAATGTTTAATATTCGCTTGTCTTTCTTAAGTGCATAAGTGAGATTATTTAACCAAGAATTTCCATTAAATTTTGTGGGCGAGATCAAATTTCTGGTGTGGAAACGTTCAAAATGTTGGGAAAGGACTTCGGTGATAATTGTTTGTCGCAAGGAGGTATTTTTGATAGTTAAAATTATTAAAAGAGGGTCGAAAACGCGTTGACGACGAAACACGTCCAGAATTATAATCAACACATCAATAAAATATAGGAATTTGTGCTTGAGAACTGTTGACTAATAGTCAAAGTCCTTACTTACATCAGTGAAAACCATGTTGAAAGATTACACAGTACAACAGCTAATCTGGGGGTGAGAAATTCCAAGTCAGAGTGATGGTGCTAGGTCAGTATAGTTAAACCCTCAAAGGGTTTGGCGTTCGTATGTGTCAGTTTTTTTATGACCTTTTAAACCCTTTGAGGGTTTTACCCAGGCCAGAGCAGATCAAAAATCAAGTTTTTGTTGATTTTCGAGGTATAGTCTGGAAGGAATATTATTTGAGTATTATGTGTCGTTTGCGAGAAGCTTTTCGTAAAACGAGGCAAGAATTAAGGTAAAGTTTAGTATTATTTCTTGCTCGAATTTAGTCCTTGCACCTTATTTTCTTTTTAATTTTTGCTTCAAAGTTCCTTAGAACAACAGAGAATGAGTAAAGCAAAAAAAGCGCGTTTGAAAAACTAGCATAGTTTATCATATTTCCAAACAAACTTCTATTATTTACTATTTAAAATCACATAAAATTTGACACATTGGTGTCAACACTCATTCCTATACATAAGCAGCTGCTGAGTTCAACCCTTTCTTTAGCCAAAAATAACAATAACATTTAACCGACCAGCAACAATGCATTCTAGCTAACATTATGCAATTTGTATTATTCCAAAAATGTCAAAAGAAATAAAAATAAACAACAATTTCTGCTACCAACAATTTAGGCATATGAAAGTACCATTTACACACTCAATGTGATTTTTAGATATTTCCAATCCGATTGAATTACTTTTCAATCACATATTTTCGAATTTACGCTTTGTGCCCTTTTTGTATAGCCTATTTTTCTGCCTTTGTGACATCATTCTCCGATTTGCAGTTAAATATTATTATACGCTATTATTCATAATCGAGCCGCAAATAAACGAGAGCAAGCAAACGGCCGCCGTAATCCGATGGCACCGAAAATATATTCACTAAGCTGACCGATAAACGAAAGCGATATTAAAGGAGGACTGACTGTAAGGCAAGAGAAATCAAGAGATAGAGGGAGGAAAAAGAATGGCAAAGGAAGAGAGCGGAGAAATGGAGATGTGGTTGAAAGAAGGACAGAGAAATGTACGAGGCTGGCAAATGAGCTGCGCAACTGCTTGGAAATCACGTGATTTGCTTGCAAAAGTCTACATTTTTTAAATAGAAAGCAGTGCAGGAATAAACACAGACAGACATACTCACAAAACCATTAAATTACAAAGGAATAGCCACAGTAGAGGAAGACAAGAAGCTGCAACGGCACAGCAGAAGCATCAAAACAAAGTGTAGTGCAAAGCAGATTATGCGAGGCGCTGCTTTGTATTTTTGTATTTGCATATATATGTCTGTATATGTATATATGTGTGTGTTCTGTATTTATGTGATTATGTCTTAACGCCTAGAAGTAGGCCGTCTTGTTGGTTTTCTGGCTGATCCCTTAGATATCTTGCTTACAAACAATATTCTTATAAGGCTGCTTTAAATGAAGGCAACGCAAGCAAATCGCTGTTAAATAAATAAAATAAAAATGAAAAGCCTGCAAGCAGTGAAGGCTAGACTGGCCACAATACCGCAAGTCTGCAAATGACATTTGAGAATATGCCAAACAAAATGATGAAGACGGTGTTGATGATTGCGGTTAACGGTGTGCAATATAAACTGAAGCAAAAATGGCGTATTGGGGTGTTTAAAAAGAGGCAGGCACAAAAATATTCCTACTGCAGATAATGTGGATGATTTGATTGTTTTTTTTTTTGTCTATTTGCAAGAGAAACTTGCGGGTTGATAGTAAATATTTTGAAAGAAGGCAATAAAGACTGTTTTTGTTTTAATGAACCGTGGATATGCTTAGCAGTAAACGTTTACTGTGGAAATGCCACTGAGAAAGCTCAAAAAAGCGATTAATATTTTATGTGAGGATTTTGTTCGAACATTTTTTTTAGTAGAGCTTTAGTTAAATACAACTACAAGTATCTCACTGCCTACTGGTCTATGGTCAAAACGTTTACTCTCTTGAACAAAATAGAGCAGGCTTGCCCATCTACTCTTAATAAAATAGTGGTTTCAATAAAAAATACAGAAAATATTGATTTAAACTTTCTATTGAGTTAAAACACTTTTAAGCAGTTTTTGTGCCACATTTCCATTAAATTATTGTAAATGAGATTTATTGAAAAGTTGTATAAGAACAATTTTTAATGTATACTAGATTATTAAGGGGTTAGGTGAGTTTTAAAATTGTTTAGTTTTTTGTCTTATTAAATAGTGCAATATGCCGAAAATATTCTCCAAAAATCGATCCGAGTAAAATGCTAAGAAATAGACCCTTCGGAGTGGCGCCCAGTAGGCCACGTCGGTGTAGCGCTTAAAAATTTAAATGCGTTCTTCTCAAAACTCCATTTTTGAAGTCGGCGGACACTATTTCTCGTAAAAAAATAAACCGATATAGTTCTTATTATGCAGACATATTTAAAACAATACTAACTAGTTATTCAACTAAGGATTTTTTTCCTTTCATTACAACTTATTTTTTAAGTCAATATATGTACGGCGAAAATTTGACCAAAATATGAGATTTTTTGTTCAAAGTCTGAGAAAAATTTTAAATTTTAATTTTTTTGTTTCTTCATTCAAACACGAGACATATATGTATGTATTCCCGGAATATTTTTGGTTTTTTAATTTTAGATTAACCAATAATAAGTTATGCTGTCCACGGTAAAAGCATTTTTTTTTTTGTGAGACACTCTGGGTGATGAGGTCTCAAAGCCTGAAATTTCAACATTTTTATACCAAAATTTCAGAAGACATTGCCCAAATATGTACCTTTGCTATGCTCTATTATATTTTTAAAATATATAATTCTTTATATTAAAAGAAAAAGTCGTAAAAATGGCTTTTTTGTAACTCTGAAACCCAGCTAGCCCCTTAAGGACATTAGGAGAACTTACAATTCTAAAAAAGTTTCAAAAGCAGCCAATAGAGCCCTTTATCATTAAAAATTTGTAGATATCACACCATCGTTCGAATTTAGTTTATCTACAATATTGCCCCAAATGCTCCAGTTGGGCGCTAGAGGTAAGTTATAGTCACTTACCACTGTAAACACGTTTTTCGCGAAACTGTGTTTTCAAAGTCGGTTATCAAGAACAAAATCGAAAAATGTTAAACAAAATTTGCATATTTTTTTTTTTTTTTGTAAAAATTTAATTTTTTTATGATTTATTTAAGTAGTTTTTTTCTTTTTACTTCAAATGAGCCTGTAGAAAGATCTGCTGTCAGAGAGAAGACACATTTTTTCCGAGGGCTTTCCGCAAATCAACTCGTGTTGGCCGAGTTTGGAATATTTTCTTTATTATTTAATAAAAAGTTCACATAATATATTTAATTTTTATATGAAAAAATATGCATATATATTGAAAAAAGACCGTTTCTTGCTCAAGAAAAACCATGAAACTCCATAAAATCTGCAGAATCGCAAATATATTAATCACATAGTAGAAGAACATAAAGATCTAGTGTCTGCCGATGCATGTAAACTAACTCACTCAAGGGTTTGAGGACACTTGGGTATTGCGATATATTACAATTGCGCCTAAATGTAGGCAATATTTTATTTCTTATGATTTTTTACGAAGAAAAAAGATGTTTAATGAAACTAAATATTACAATTCGTGAAATATTCAATGAAACTACATTAGGTTAGGTCAAAATTTTATTTTTGCTTTTTAAAGACTTACAGTAGTCAATACTTTGCTCAGTAACCTGCAAAGTTCACTAATTCTTTCCTTCATTAAGAAATTTAGGGAAACATTATGAAAAATGCATTCTTAACAATTGATAATGTAACAATATTTAAATATATATATTTTTTTCTTTTCAAATATAAAACTTTGGTAGTTGAATACTACAAACAAACTGCAAGTAAAACCAAAAACAGTCACTAAGCAATGAAATCAAGTACTTGTTTTAGTTCCGTAGCAAAAACCATCATAAGTTGATAAGAATAAGCCGAATGCCACATGTAAATGCTGCAACTTTGACCATTTCTATGCAAATTTAGAAATATGAGCAGCGCCAGGCCGCGAGATAACCAGTTTGTATGGAAAAAAACAAAAACAAATAAATAAGTAGAAGAATTATAAAGAAATTTGAGCAACTAAAGCGATTATTTCGCCAGCGAGACAGACTAGCAAGCAAATAAATAGGCGATTATGCGAAACAAAGTGCGACGATTATGCCTCAGAGGCGATATACATGACCTCCCATGCACCCGCAAGTCTATTGTACATTTAACGTCAAGTAGACATGCAAGTTTAGAATGAGGAACTCAGCTGCGTACAAACAAAATACAAAAGTAGTTAAGCTTTAAAAGGCATTAATTGCAAAAGTTGCGCATACGCCCTGTAGCGCCTAAGGCCGATGCATGCCTATGCGCGACGCAACCACTTGCCGACGCCACTCCAGCGCAACCAAATCTGTTTTTGATTCAGATTCAAAGCGAATTAAGTTGTTAGACTTTTTCAATTATTATCTGTCCGTACAAGTGCACGGCAAAAGTTTTCGGCTGGCCTTTGTAAATGCTCGAAAGATTTAATGTTTAAGCTGAAAACATAATTACGCAAAGCATTTCAATTCACATTGAATTCAGTTGTAGAGAATTATAAATATACTGCATTGTAAATATAAATTTGTAGATACTTACGTAATTTTGCGCAAGGTCAGGATGATTCGTTTGTATGCCGTCGTCGAGTATGGAAACAACAACGCCTTTGCCGGTGTAGCCCTTCTGCCAGGCGGGCCCGATATTCATATCGAGACCATCTTTGGCGCCACCATTCTGTGGTGTGCGGTGATTGATGGTGTTTGTTGGTTGTTTTTGTTTTTTTGTTGTTGTTGTGCCGTCATTTGAATTGAAGTTTTCGTTTGCAAATAGCAGTGTATGCGAGCCATATGTAAATGAAACGATGTCATGTATAAAAGAGAGGGGGAGAGAGTATAAGAAATGGAAATATATGTTAGAATAACGTTATAGAAACTAAAATTTTTTTATTTAGTATGTAGTTATGTAATATTCACTTTTACCATATTTTTCTCAAATTTTAAAGGAAGGTTTCATATTCAGCAAGGGTTTATGGTACAACTTAGTATAAGCATATTTTTTTTACAATATTAGTATTTTATTTAAAAATAATAAATTAAATAGCACACTATTTACACGAATAGCCAAATTAATATGTTTTAATTGGGACTTTATTTTAAGAGTAATTTACTTAAAATATATAAGCTATTATATATATAAAAATAGTGTTCAAGTTCATTTATATTTTCTTAATTTTTTAATTTGCGACCTTTAAGTTTGGTCTCAATTATTCGAAACAAAAATTGTATTGCCTGATCGAAACTTAGAAAAAAATGCCCGATTACCTCAATGCTGTGGTGTGAAACTTTCTTAGTAACAGGAAACTGTTGTACCAGACTAGAGAGGGAACACGACAAATACCAGTTAAGTGAGAAGCAGCACAAGAGCTCATTGTAGGCATTTGAAATGCCAGACGAGTATTATTTAATCAGCTATGCGGACGACATAGTAGCAGTAGTCACAGTCCGAGACACAGAGGAAGCCCGAGAAAAGATACGGAAGCGTCATGCCTTGACTCAGATAACCTGACTGAGTTTAGAATTGGCTGAGTAAAAGACAGAAGTCTTGCTTATAAGTACCAGAAAAGTGGAGGAAAGTATGTGAAGTATATCTCTCACCATATGGGAGTGTGAGATTCATTCACAGCCACAACTAAGGCATGTGGGAGTAATAATAGAGCTAAAATTTAAAAATTACATAGAATATACTACCGGTAAAGCGAAGAGAATCTTAAACGCTATATCAAAAGAGAAGAGAGAGTCAAAAACTTAGCAATATGGCAACAGTGGTAGCAAACCTCACTCAAAGCACGGTAGACCCACAGACTGCTACCGGATGTCTATTCGTGGATAGACAGACCTGGGACCTGGATTTCCACCTCACCTAAATACTAAGTGGACATGGGTGCTTTAATAGATATCTATACAGATTCCAGCACGACAATATTCCGAACTGTCCTACGTTTTCAGAGTGCTTTGAAGACATGTATTATTTTATTGCCTTTGCTTTTTCAGTGCAAGTGGAAGAACTTAAGGCTACAATGGGTGGAAATTTTACGGAGGAAAATTTGATGACACTTATTTGTCAGCCTAACGAGAACTGAAAAGCTGTCAGCGAAGCGGCAGCCTTAATTATCACAAACCTGAGACATATAGAACAGATTAGTCCATCGGTCCGTACCATAGAAGAGATCTAAAGGTCTTATCACTCCCACAAATTAATACTTAATCAGGTGGTTCCGTGGGAGAGTCTGCAGATGGGAATAGATTACGTTTAGTGGATTGAAGTACCGCACTCGGACTTTTGATGTCCACACAAGAAAGAGAAACCTCTTAATGTCAATAACCAGCAGCGTCTTATTTTATAATAGAAGATCAAGTTGGCTTAATAAACTTGGACAATTTAATGGGTGTCATGCTGGAGAATGAAAAATCTGAGGGATTATCCAGAACTACGCAGCATACTTGCTATGCCGGAAAAGGTGGAACCTGAACGCAGATGCGCAGATGTAAATCTCTCAATGATAAAAGTGGAACGCCACCATCAAAAAAGGCAATCGTACGAGTGACTGACGGTTCCTTGGAGGTGGGGTTTTAGATACCTGCAAGTTATAACAGTGACAGATGATGCAGAAGGCATTTTCCACCCTCTCGCCTACCAAAAAAAAGAACAGAACAGCATAAAAAAATGACAAGTAAAATAAATTATTGCCTACATTTCGGCGCAAATGATAAGCTTTTCTTTAAATTTTTGGAACTATAATTGTAAGAAAACACTTAATTATTGATTTTAGGTTCAAATATAGGTTCAAAATATAGCAATAAATTAAAGTAAAGTAAATTAAATTAAAATAAATTAAATTAATTTAAATTAAATTAAATTAAATTAAATTAAATTAAAATAAATTAAATTAAATTAAAGTAAACTAAATTAAAATAAAATAAATTAAAATAAATTGAACTAAATTAAATTAAATTAAATCAAATTAATTTCATATACGATATATTAATCAAATTTGCATTAATTTTGTAATTTAAATCTTTTCAGAAAAATTTAAAACTATTCTCCGTAAAGCTGTAGATTACTGCATTCTTAATAGTTGCTGAAAAAGCATAACATACATATATATAAAATCAGCGGACATTTTTCGACATGAATTATTCAACGCAATCAAAGCTTGTTGAATTCCTTTTCAATCGCCCGCAGCAACTTAACTCGACAATCATAAATGCATTCATGCTTCGTCCTCCGCGTATATGTTGCTTGACCAAAAAATATGAAGGCAGACAATTGCGTAAAATGTCACCTTAATGGCAGTGCCATATACTTTTTGCACAAACTGTCGTGCACATTCTAATAAACGAGTATAAATAATTTTTGTGTATTCTCTTTTAGCGCTTTCGTCTTTTGCGCTTACTTTTGCGCTTGCAACTTGCTACTGGTCTTCGGCGTCTGCTTATTTGTGCGGCTTAAGCATATAAATCTTGGAGCAGCGTAATGCCTGCGGGTGAACTTGCCATTTGCTGTGGCTAACCGCACTACTGAAAGTAGCGAGCTTTTTACTTTTTCCTCTTTTTTCTACTATTTGCAGCACTTTCTCACAGTTTTGCACACTTTTTCTCTCGGTTAAAACTTTGCAAGCGCCTGACGGCAAGGATAATATGACAAGATCCTCACAACAAAGCGTCGCTCTTTCTTTGCGCCTCGGCAGCGCCATTGTGAATTTGCTGGCTCTGCTTGGCGGACTTGTTTGCTTGCCTGCTAGCTACCTTTGGTTGGCTTTCTTCTTCGTCTGCGCTCGCTTTTGTCACTTGCAACGTGTGCACTTGGTGCATGTATTTTTGTTGTTGTGCCTGCTGCTTTTGCAGCATTGTGGGCATTGTCAAGTTGGTTTACCTTCTTGGTGTAAAACTACAACTTAGCCACGCGTATCAGCCTCGCGTCCTTGTCGGGGGAGGCGAGGAGATTGCATTTGCTGGCAATCTTTATTTATATTTCGTTATTTACCTTTTCTTGGCCCTCAACTGAAGCCTCTGATTTATTTCTTACTCTTTGTGGATTTTCTTTTTCATCGCCTTGTATGTGTGTGTGTGTGTGCGGATTGTGTGAGTGAAATGTTGTTGGTTTAGCTTTGTTTGGCTGTTGGTTTAGTGGCATTGTCAAATCGAAAATCCAATAAATCTGATGAATGCAAGAGAACTTTCCAAGGCTTTAGTTGCCTTTGAGGTGATGAGAGGGTGAGTAAGAATTACGTGAGCAACGAGTTGAAGATAGAGGTGAATTATTTTTATTGGTGTAAAATGACTGGGTAGTTTGAGTATTCTTAAAAGAGAGATTTTTCAATGCAATAAAACAAAATAAAATAAAATATAATAAAATAAAATAAAAAGAACTAAAATAAAAAAAATTAATTAAATTAAAGTAACTTGAGTTAAATTAAATTAAATAAATTTAAACAAATAAATTAAATTAGATTAAATTAAACTAAATTAAACTAAACTATATAAAAGAAAATAAATAGAACCAAATTAAATTAAATTGTATTAAGCTAAATTAAAACAAATTAAATTAAACTAAATTAGATTAAATAAAACAAAATAAAATAAAATTAAATTAAATTAAAATTAACTTAATTAAATTGAACTAAATTAAATTAGATTAAATGAAATGAAATTAATTAAATTAAAGTAAATTAAATTACATTAAATTAAAATAATTAATTTAATTTACTAAAATTGAACTAAATTGAATTAATTTAAATTAAACTAAATTAAATTAAATTAGATAAAATTAAACTGAATTAAATTAAATAAGATTAAATGAAATTAAAATAAATAATAGTTAAATAAATAAAATGATTAAATTTAAAATTAAATTAAATAAAATACAAGTGATTTATATTACCAAAATACTGTTTATCAATTACCAAGATAACTTACTTCAAGGACCAAACCACAAATTAAAAAAAAAAATCAAACCAAACACACTTCCCAAAAATTAGAAAAAGGGTCATGTTGTTAGGGGTTTACTGTACTTAACAAACAGGTAAAATAAACTATGCTTAACTAGCGAAAAATATAAAACATCAAATCAAGACCAAAAATATCAGATAATTCAATTTTACTAAATTAAGCGCCGAATTTTATGCAACGTATTTTGTACAACTATTGCAGTTTATATACAAAGATATCAATACTGTTGCCTAAATGTAAGGAATCTTGAACAAAAATAAAAAATAAACCGTGCATAATTTCAACACATAAGTGTCGCTTTGCCAGGACTTACACCATACTTACACTTGTATTTACTATGTACTTAGGGAAGAGTTTATAAAAACAACACCACATTAAACTTAAAAAATATCTCCGCCAATATCCCGCCAAGTACAGCCCGTTAAGGTGAGGGTTGAAGTAAAAACTAATAAAAAGAAACAAAATTTCTTACATACTTCACTCACCAAGTACCACTGTTCCTTGAATAGAGGATCAGGAAAGATGTTATGCGATGTGGCAGCGCGATATTGTATGCGTGGAGCGCGTGACAATAAAGCCGAGCTGCTGCGCGCCGACGCAGTTGGGTGATATGCTAGGCGGGAACCGGGTGCGCTGACAAAACCTGCGCCTGGTCGTATCACATCGTAAGGGCTGTAGCCCGGTAGGGTGGTATAGGAACCATCACGTTTTTTGCGCAACTTTTCATGCTGTTGCTGCATCCATCGGACCTGTAAGAAATTTGCGGGTAAAATTGTATATTATTTTCGGGTGAAGAAAAATAAAAAAAGTTATGAAAATTTTATTAAATTAGTAAAATAAAGAGAGTTTGAACTATAATTTGAAATGTAAAGTATTTGAAGGTTTTTATGAACTATTGGTAATAATGCGACTAATTGTAGGCCACATTTTTTTCTTAATTCGTGTTTTTGACATTTTGGACACCGCAGTGTCATTTAATTTAAATATAGTATTTCGTAGTATTTAAGAGTTGTTTAAGTACTCACCTCAGGTTCGGAATTTAAGGCGCTATGGTGTTCGCTACTGACGCGCAAAGAACGTTTAGCGACACGACGATGGTGGAAGAGATAGTAGTCTTTTAAGGAACCAACCTGCAAGTGAAAAAAAAAAAATTATTGAAATATTTGTAAAATTGCAAGCAAAAAATAAATTTTATTTATTAATTCAAAATATTAGAATTTTTTTTTAAATATTTGTTTTTTTTTTTAAATTTGAAGAAAATTTGTTTGAAATTTTTTGATTTCTTTAAAATAAATGAAACATGTTTATTTTAAAACTTTTCTTTTTATTTAAAAAAAATTTGGTAAAAATTCCAAAATTTATTTAAATTTGAAAAAAATAGTTTTTAAAAATTTTTGATTTTTCTAAAATAACTGTCAAGCTTTTATTTTAAAATATTTGTTTTTGTTTGAAAAAATTTAGTAAAAATTACATTATTTTAATTTGGAAAAAATAAGTTTTATAATTGTTGTAAAATTTCAAAAATTGCAAATTTAAATTTTTTTTTAATTCAGAAAAATATTTTTTAATAATTTTTGATTTCAATAAAATAAATGCAAAATTTAATTTTCAAAAATTTGCTTTTATTTGAAAAAAATGCTAAAAATTTCATAATTTTTTTGTAATTTGGAAAAAAAATTTTTTTACAATTTTTAATTTCTATAAAATAAATGGCAAATTTTTATTTAAAAATATTTGTTTTATCCGAAGAATTTGTTAAAATATTTCTTTTGAATAATCTTTCATTTTGGTAAAATAAATAGCAATTTTTATTAGCAATTTTTTTATTTTTATTAGTTTTTTTTTTGTTTGGAGAAAATAGCTTTAAAAACTAATAACGATTTACCTAAAAAATGGCTTTCGTTATTTTTTGTTGCGGAATATACATATGTAGGGCTGTCAAAAAGGCACTCAGAAAATAATTGAATTAATAGCCGATTAGAATCTTTTTTTTTAATTCCAAATACAATAAAATCCCATTTTTAATCCAAAAATTTTAGAATCAAAAAATTCGCCACGCTTTTGCACTAAAAATTAAAATAACTAACATAAAAGAATAATTATTTTTTTCATAGAACAAAATACAAATTTTTTTTCCAATATAGAACACAAATTATTCTCTCAATGCTCTAAATATATTATCTCGCCCTCCAGCAGTCGACCACAGCAACTGCAAAACACTCTCAAATCCCATGCACTCATAGCCAATTTTAGTCACTCATACGCCATGTGGTCACCCCGAAACAAATTGCCAATAGCACAGCTGTGTGTGCATGTACAACGTTGAATAAAAATCACTTGCATACCCTTGGGCGTGTAATGAAAAGTTTTCGAACGAATGAATGCAGAAGAAATGAGAAATCAAAAATCAGAAAATCGAAATCTGAACGTACCACTGAGAAATGTGTTTTTTCTGCTGCCACTAACAAGATGTTTATTACTTTTACTTACCGTTAGAGTGGTTTACTTCAAAATTTACCCGGCGCACGAGCATTTACTGCACAAGAGTGTGTGTAATTTTGCAAGTGAAAATGTGTTTTTTGTTATTGTTTTTTTTTTCTTTCGAGTTTATTTCTACGCTTTTAGATAGTAGGTTGTGGAAATTCCCAGGAGCATGCGGTGGTCAAAATGCCTGAAGTAGCATTTTGATTGGCAAGCACTCGGAGCAAAAGTGCTGAGTCGAATGGTCAATGAAGGAGCTGTTCTTCAAGGTAAAGGCAACTAGCATTTGTGTATATTTATAGAGTGACGTGTGTGCAACTAATAGTTGAATTTAATTTTAGAGCAATTCACTAGACAATTCTTGGTTGGGAAAAGCAAAACTATTTTTAAGGTAAAATGGAAGTAAAGTAAAGTTGATGTGCAGCAAAAAGAAGGATAAAAACGAATTGAATGATATTTTTAGAGTCCGGATTTATTAAAGATGAGTTGAGCAGCAGTGTATGTCAAGAATTTTGGAAACTGAATGATATTTATAGAGTTTATATGCATGAAAAATGCTTAAGATGCGATTTACCAGAATATTTCTCTTTAATATTCCTTAAAAATATCAAAAAATGATTTCTCAATTTTTTCCAATTTCGGAAATATTTTCAAATCGAATATTTCCCTGCTCAACAATATTTAAAGCCTTTCTCACTAAACTGGAATTTGCATAAGAAATTTGAATTTCAAATAAACTTCAAAATTTCCGCATTTGTGTGCATATTTACTCACACCTATACACACAAGCGCATAGTTTAAACAAACACTGTTGTTTACCGTAAATTTTTACTCACGTTCCAAGCCCGCATGCTGGGGAATTCTCAGATAATTTGCTATTGAAAATTGCATCACGTTGCACCAACGCCAAGAAATGCATGCACCGAAACTGTAAATTGGCTGTGACAGCACACACATGCCTGCAGTTGCCTCTCCCTATACATATTTATACTCATAAACATGCGTGTAGCTGTGTATGTGCGCCATCAATAGACACCAAATATTTGTGCGCGAGTTTTTGATTGCGGTATTTGAAGTATTCTCAAGCAATGCACAGCGCTTTTGTTCCGAACTCTGCAGCGAAGAAGGGAAAATGATGATTTCGCAAAAGCAGCCAAAGTAAATAAGTGTCTTAGAAAGCAGAGAGCGGAATGCAGAGATGATGAAAATTAGATAGAGAGTGGGTGAGGAAAATGTTTGAAGTGTTAAGGTAGCCAGGTAGGAAGTATAGATGGGTAAATATTATATACTTCTTATAAATAAGAATTTGCAGAAAATATTTATAGAAACATATATTAAAAAAAATTATAAATATTTTTACAGAGGGTTGCCATGTAGTTTTGAGCGAATTTTTTTTAATAATTATGAAAAAATTAAATAAAAATCATCTAAAGGATTGACATATTTTTTTTTTATTTAATAGTGGCATATATGAATTTGTTTGCCAACTTTACTTATTTGTATGGTGAATTTAGAGTTGCCATCTTTAAGAGTTTATAAAATGCGTATGAATATTTAAGAGATATTATATAAATTTCTTTTTTGAATATACCAGCTTTCTAAACATTTCATTAAAAAATTTTTTTCCAGCGTTGCCACCTATTCATACTTGAAAAATTAAATATTATAATATTTGGAAAAAAGCGGTTTTACCCTTTCAAGGGTTAGGTAATGCACGAAGCTATTAAGTAAATTAGAAAAATCAGATATATGTGCATTTTTTGGGGTTGCCAAACATCCAGAAAACACCGATAAAAATTAATTTATTTTAAAGAAGTATTCACCAAAAGAATCGAAAACAGTATAATTTAGAACTGAAAATAACAGGTATTATAGCTATTTTTGCAGAGGACGTATAAAAATATTATATTCTTTTGGATTTTTTTTTTCAAATGGATGGCAATTCTGAACAATTTATGATAGTTCGAACAGCTAAGCTTTCATATATTTGTAGTATATCTTAATAATAAATTTTATATATGTATATATAATTTTTTACTAGATGGATGACAACCCGACATGACATGAATACATAAAATTTAAAAATACATAGAATTTGTTTCGGTTTTTTCTATAAGTATGGCAGCTTTAAAAACTTCTTTTAAATTTTTTACAAGATGGATGGCAACACTGAAAATTTTGCTTTTGTTAGGCTTCTTTATATTTGTGGTATCACATGAATATATTTAATTGTGTTTTGGTTTTTTCTTTAAGGATGGCAACTCTAAAACACTTGTTTTAAATTTTTTATTAGATGGTTGGCAACTCGGAAAAATTGAATTTCGTCCTAAAAGCTATGCTGCTATATATTTGTGAAAATTTATGAATACATATATTTTTTCGGTTTTTTCTTTAAGGATGGCAACTCTAAAATGCTTGTTTAACATTTTTTACTAGATGGTTGGCAACTTGGAGAAATTAGTTTCAAACCTAAAAGCTATGCTGCCATATATTTATGGTAATTTGTGAATATATATTTTTTTTCGGCTTTTTCTATAAGGATGGCAACTCTAAAAATTTGTTTTAAATTTTTTACTACATGGTTAGCAACCCATGTGGTCATATATTTGTGGAAATTTCATGAATATTTATTTTTTTTTTGGTTTTTTCTATAAGAATGGCAACTCTAAATACATGTTTAAGGTGTTTTACTTGGTGGATGGCAACCCGGAAAATTTCACTTCAGTATTAGAAGTTATATTGCCATATATTTTTGATATTTCATGAATATATGTAATTTATTGTTGCAATAATTAGTATTTCTACTGTTACTTTAAATACATTTTTTTCATTATACCCGGAATAGTGTACTATATGGTAAGGATTAAAATGTAATTTAGTAATTCTCAGGATTATTTAATGTATTTTTTTTCGAAAACTTCAGTATGCTTTTACTAGCATCTTTACAATTCCTTTAGGCCACACTTTTTATTTTCAAAATTGTTCTGCTTCAGTATTTTTTTATTTCCGCACAATCAAACTCATTGAAGCGTACATAAGAATTATTTACGTGAGACTAAAGCAACTATTAAATTAATTTAACGCTCGAATGAGTTAGTGACTCACTTCTATATTTGTTTTGGCTTATAATTTGTCATTGCAGACTTTTCAAAGACATTTGGCTGTGTTCACAAAAACATTCTGTTTAATTATAAAATTGTGGTGCAGAGTTGTATTTGCATACCTTGAAGTTAGGCCAAGCTCCGTCACAGATTTTGCGCATGAATTTCGAACTAGGCTAATTAATGAACAATTCGCAGTATTTCCAGAGCAAACACTATGAGTTTCGAACCCAGAAACCACACGCTGCTTATTACAACTCAACAACATTAACATTCACACTGAAATATTCTCTAAATGTACTACTCGTACTAAAATTATTTGCACCGGAAATGCACTGGCTCACTGGCAGGTCAGTCGTCGTGTTGAAAATCATAACAGTATTTATGGAAATAATAAATTTGCATATAAAGTAAATTAAATACAAATACAGAGGCCGACAGAAATAACAGCAAATTGCAAAATTCTCTACACATACACACATAAGTAATACAGGCAAAGCAATTGAATTTATGCACAAACATCGCCGGCCGAAAGCAGCTTATTTATAACGGTTGTTATGAGTGAAATTTATGGTTTCATTCTAGTATAAATTTTAATTGAAATTTGCGCAAAATGTGTGAAAACCAAGTGCATCAAATGAGTGATTACCACTTGGTTGCAATGCTTGACATGCAACGATTGCCCCGAAAACTATGCAACATTAATTAAAGGCAGCCGGATTAAAGCGAATGTAAGTTATATTTACATTGTATGCAAATTTGTGGTCAAGAAAAGTGGTCGACATGCCTCGGTGGTTGTTGTGAGCGTCTGTGGCACCCATACACATGCATCAGTAGTTAAATTTGTTTGCAATAAAGCTGCTTTAAATTTCAATAATATTTACACACGCAAACATATATCTATTTACGAGCTTAGTAAGCAATGTAAACCAACGACCAGAATGTATGAATAATCTAGTGTAATCAGGAAAGGTTTTCTTGTGGCAACTGCTGCAGTTTGCCAATCATTTAATAGCTTCTGAGGCATTGCTGCTTGCCACATGTACTTAGTACAATCAATTTTAGAGAGCTTAATAAGCCATTTGCATTTCTACCTTTTCATTAGCCACTGAGAGTAATTTTTGTAATAACACAGATAAGCCTTTATTGAAAATAACTATTAAACATATACTATATAGGATATTAATGCTTAAATATTTCTAATTATTGACATCTGACAGCTGAGAATTTCTCAGTTACATCTACTTAGTTCTGCCATAAATTCTGTTACAAAGTTTACCATGCATACAACGAGGTGAAACTCTCAAAAAAAATTGTAGAAAGTGTAGTGTTACTCGCGAAACTGAAACCAATTCAACCATAGAAGTTCGTAGAAATTCCCATGGAAAACAGAAAAATATACCAAGGGAAGTGGTGATCTCCACATAAAGACTACTGTAGGTTTTCATCTTCTAACAACGTGTTTGAAGTAAATTAGGCCCAACATAAGGGCAAGGGCCGTCATCAAGGGGCACCATCTAGTTCTTTTAACGGCTTGGGGGAGAGTATCCTCTAAAGGCATTACATACCTTCACTTCTGTGAGAAAGGGTTGAAATTGGAACAAAAATGGTCTAGCAGAATATTTTAGGAGGCGTGAAAGACAGTTAAGCAATACTCTCTTTAATGAACAGCATTGGATTTTGCTGATTTAAAAGCTGAAAGCATAGATTTAAATTCATTGGACAGAAATTTGGGGAGTCTCAAAAAACACCTGGTTCGATTACAGTCCTCAATACTAATAGAAGCTATGCGAGGTGTTCTCGATCAATGCCCGAATCGTTCGAGGACTTGTTCGAAGCAATAGGTGACGAAGCAATGTTTGACGCTTTCGGGCAAGTTCTCGAACGATTCTGGAACTGCTCACGGGTAAGAATCTGAAAAACATAAAGTGCTTTTGGAGATTTTAGCGATAAGTGAAAATATTCAATGAAGAAGTTCTCTTAAATTTTATTTGCGGAATAAAATTTTTGGTGTCTAAGCATTCAGTATGTTGGAAAAGTCAATATCGACTGTATTAAAACAACCAAACAGCCAGAAATCAAGGTTGACAGTTTTATTCGAATAACGATGTGTGATGCAAGCCGAATTCCTTCCAAACAACCAACCTATATCGTACCGGAACCATCATATTCGCCTAGCTCCGTGGGACTTCTGGTTATTCAGCAAAGAAAATCCTGTTGAGTAAATTGAAGACACTAAACGTAAGCCGCTACACGCATTGAATGCCAGAAATATCATGAAATTTACTTCAGCAACCGTTTCGAGGATTAGAAAAGATGTTGGCACAAGTGTATTAGGGCCAAGGGCGATTACTTTGTGGGATTCGACACAAATTTTGAAGAATACAATAAGAATTTTAAAATTATGAACAAAGTATTACTATTCTTTAATAGCAGTATTATATATTTAAATAATAATCAAAGCTTCGCACTGTTTGAGCTCCATCTGCTACTTATGGCCAGCAGCGACTTTTTAATCGACAAATGGTGTGACAAATAAGCTTCAAGCCAACTCAAAGCATCTAGTGTCATTACTAAAAAGAGATAGCAAGGGTCATCTATATCTGTAGATTGATAGGAATAAGATTTGAGCTCGAGTTAACTCTGAACTCGGGCAAGGAGTGTGAAAAATCTACAATTTTATCAAAGTTTACCAAATTCTTCAACCAGAAACCAGTTTTTATTGAATATTAAATTTTATAAAAAATATTCCAATTATAACTTTTCCTAAACGTATAAAATTGATAAATATTAGAAAGGTGATTATGTGTTCGGTCAAACATCTATAAAAGTCGTTTCGAACGCACAAGATATTTAAGTGAAAGCTTGTCAAAGAAAATTTCGAATATTTAGGTGTAAGCTGAGAACCATTAACAACCTGAAGTCCTGAGCAGTAAAAGCGAAGGACACCTAAAAAAATAACGATTATTGTCAATAGCTCTGTTTACAAGGAAAGAATGCCGCATTTTTGTGACATTTTAAGTGATATTTTCATTGTCATTGCTTTTACGTAATGTTTTATAAGTTAATAAAATATGTTCTCAAATACTTACATTTTACAATTTCTGTATATAATATTAATATGCCTCATATTAATTTCTCGAATATTAATATTTTATTGTTTTTTGTCTGTGCACATAGCAACAATAAGTAATGAAATTTTTATTGCCACAAAGTGAACACTCAAACAAAAAGTCAGATTTAAGTCTAATTTTTTCCTCAACGAAAAGCTTTTTATTCATTATATTTGTTTTTAAACTTGCTTCTTTTATTGCTAAATATCTGGTTGCTTCAAATTAATACTGAGACTCTATAAAATTTCACTTTCTAGCAAAAAGAGTAGATATAAAAGAAATGTATTGCAATTAAAAATATTTACACTAAAAGAAATGCGCAAATGTATTTTTCTTCAAACATATTTATTTTGGATTTTAACTTTAATCCTATTTAAGCTTTTTAATATTCTCCGAATTTTATTATTATAAGAAAAAATTAAAAACAGAGAATTAAAAGCTACAAAAATGGAAAAGCTAAATTTTTTATCACACAATATTTGATAGAATTGAATATTTATAAACAGTGCTAGGAAAAAGTAAGCTACATTGATGAACACCTGAACATAAAATAGTCTCCTAAAGTTAAGTAATACAAAAGTTTTTATTTATATTTATTTATCAGTATAAGCAAAAAAAAAAATCAGGCGATGAAAAGCAGCATATTTATTAATAAAGGTTTTGTTTATCTTCTAGATCGATTTCAGCACCTTATAGTAAAAATTATCTCGTATATCTTATTATCTGTATTATCCATTATCTGTACATGGGTTTACAGATTTCAAACATTCGAAAAATCGATTGATTTTCTAATTAAATTCTAAACTACCTCTATATAAATATGTCATAAATTTTCAAGTTGATCCGAGTAGCAGTTTCGGAGATACCGCCTTGAGAACTTGTGCGCTCAAGGATAGCTAATCTTATAACGCCGTCTTTAAACGCATTTTTCTCGAAACTGTAATTTAAAGTCGGCTTGCGAGATTTCTTGAGCACTACTCAACCGATCATCATACATTTTTACACAGATCTTTGAGATACAGTTCTTAAAGAATTGTATCAAAAACTCTCTTTTTCGATTACAACTATTTGAAAAAAAGGTCGAGAAATTTTCACTGAAATTTTCATATTTTTGTAAAAATGTCTGCCAGAAATCCAATTTTCAGTTTTTTTCTTCGTCCAAGTTAGAAGTTAAAGTTTTAACTAAGATAAATTTTTCAGTCTAGAGGATAATGTACGGCGTTATCCTGCCAATGCCGGCGCAACTTTTTTTCGAGTGTTACCGGAACTGGCGTCGCAAGGGCCGAGTTTAAAATATTTTTTTATACAAAAAATTTCAGGATTTCGTTTTTTATAGTGTATGTATAATAAAAAATTCTAATAAAATATTTTATTTTTTTTATGAGAAAAAAAACTTTTTTTTATCCGAGAAGACCCATGTAGTCCCTTAACAAGCAAGTAAATTATTGTAAACTATATACTTCGATAATGAAATTGTAATGCATTGTTTCAATTTTTGCCCTAGAAAGGAGCCAAAGTAAACAAAAACTCTATATTTTCAATTTATGCCGTGTCTAGGTAATATGACATTCATTGATTTTTTTCAAATATTTCTCACTCCAGAGCAAATAAATCTACAACTTTGAAACAATGATATTCTCTCAAAAAATTTCCACTCTACAGTAAATACTTGAATCATATTTTTATACAATTATTGCTTTCAAAGTTATACGCAGTTCAAATTATGCATCATATATGATATACTGTTTCACATAGTGCACCTTGTCGTATGAGTAACACAGAATGTATAAATCACTTGAATTAATGTTTAGGTCATTCAGTGTAGAACATTAACAGCACATAAATTTTAAAATTACGTTTTTATTAAAAAAAAAATCATGACTGCCTTCAAGTAGGATGTGACATCAGAGCATATAGCCTACTCAGCCAACTAGATTATATAATTTAATTCCAATAGACTACTTTTATTTGCGGTGTGTCAAACAAATGGTTCAGGCCGACCATGAACCGGTTAGAAACTGAAATTTGGGCGTTATTGAGAAGAAAATATTAACAATGCTGAAAAAATTGTATCAAAAGTGGTCCATAAAACTATCTGCATAGTGCATGAAAAAGAAATGCAAAATTTGATTATTTCAGTATTTTTTACACTAGCTCCTTGAACTTCCTCTTTTACTTCCTTTACATATAAACGTAATCGACTAATATGGCAATTCCTTTCATATGATACCACATAACTTTTCTATATTTCCCAAAAGCTACCTAATAAAACAAAAAATCAAATCTCAAAGAAAATTTACAAAAGCTTCTAAACGCGTTTATCTAAGCTTAAGGTTCAATAAAAAAAAACATAAACAGGCAAAGCAGCTAAACGAAATTTTAAGTCTTATTGCACATATTTTCAATATTATATATATATGTATATAATATATATATATAATTTAGCTGCTTTGCCTGTTTATGTTTTTTTTTATTGAACCTTAAGCTTAGATAAACGCGTTTAGAAGCTTTTGTAAATTTTCTTTGAGATTTGATTTTTTGTTTTATTAGGTAGGTATTTTTTATTTATATATTGTTATTTGGCTTGGTGCCTTTTTCTATTTTTAACATTTCGGTGCCGGAAACATAAATTCAAAATTGATTTATTCGTTGCTGTTATTGCAAAACACATAGCTCACTAGAGAGTCATTACTTATTGAATATCAAATTTATGACAGGCGAGTGAGTGGGGCAAATACGGCGAGTGTGAGTAAAACTTATACACACATGTGAGCGTAGAAACTCAAAAGAACAATACATACATAGTATAAATGATATTTAGGAATGGGAATGCGTTTGTATAAACATACATACACATATACAATTGTTAATATACTCATATATATGTCTCGATACATGCTGACATATATATATATATACATAAGTATATAGTAAGAGCAGCTGAAAACGCAAACACAAATCGTAGAAATGGGAAATGCGACAAATAAATATAAGCACTCAAATAAATATACATATAATCTTTATTATAAGAAATAAAATTTATATTATTAGCAAGACCAATTTTTATATGAAGTAAATGAAAGCGCTACCTACCACCATATTACTAGAATCGTTCATTAATAATAAGTATACTTCTGGCAGTTTAACGCCGATATATGTGCTTGTATATTTAAAGCTTAACCAGGATATGATATCAAAATTTACCCGGACTGACAAAAGAGGTTGAAATTTAGGTACAAGAATTTATAATAAAAGAAATATATCTAATATCTACATTCTGCCGAAAAAGGACACGGAAATTGTAATTAAATTTTCGGGTAAATTATATTTACAAAAAAATATGTTTCTAAGTTGGTAGTACTGTCTTTAACTACTCTTCCAATTATGTGCACGATCTGTCAACCAGTTTGTTGATAGCAGCCGGTACACCTCAGTAGTGCTTTGCGATTTTTACAATTGATAAAAAATTGAAGAAAGAATTTGTGTTAAATTTTGTATTTGTAACCAAATTTGCTGTGTGGAATCATTGCGAATGTTGGAAAAGGCTTACGGTGATTCAGTTTTATCAAAAATACAAGCCTACGAGAGGTATAAAGCGTTCGAAGACGATCTTCGACTGATGAAAATATTAAAAGAGTGGATATGGTGCTTGAAAAACGACAAGTAAGTGTTAGAGAGATGGCGTCTCCCGCGTTCATTCGAATGATTTTGGTGGATATTTTGGTTGTGATATGTGTTCTTGCTCGACTTGTCCCCATAAAGCTGATTTTTTATTGTTTCTGTTTTTAAAGAGTACCGTAAACAGGTCTTTTTGGATATGCCTGATCGTGCGAATACCGATTTCACAATCATGGAAAGGATTATAACTGCCGATGAGACAAGAATTTATGAGTATGACAGGTATAAAATTCAATAATTAGCGGAATGGAGGTGCAAAAACGAGCCAAATTCAATAAAAACATGGCAAAGCCGCTCAAATATTATTATTATTTTCATAGCTTTTTTTTCGATATTCGTGGTTTGGTGCATCATGAATTTGCTGCGGAAAGAAAAAGTGTCAATAAGGAATTCTATTTGGCCATATTGAGGCGTTTGCGTATGAACATCCGTGGAAAACGGCCGGAATTTTGGAAGAACAAATTGTGAATTTTTTACTATGATAAGACACCAACGCATCAAGCCACGATTGTGACCGAACTTAAAGTCAAAAACGCAATAAATATCATCGATCAACCACCGTGTTCACCACATTTGGCTCCTTGTGACTTTTTCTTGTTCCACAAACTAAAACTGCCGCTTCGTGGAAATCGTTTTCAGTCGATCAAAAAGGTAAAACAAAATTGGCTGAAGAAGCTGAAAGCCATACAAAAGTTTCCAAGAACTGGAAAAATTGTTGGCAAAATCAATATTGATGAATAAATAAATATTTTGCGTTTTATTTACAATTCCCGGTACTTTTATATCACAGTGTATATATTTTTATACAAAGGAATTCGAAAATTTTTTTTGTACCAATATTTTGCGCTTTTATTGAAACTATTATTTCTCTTGTTGCACTTGCTTCAAATGTGTTTATTTTATTGATAATCAAATTGCCTTGCTTACGCATTCGATGGAATGGCCAGCAAAATGGAGCATTGGGAAAAGTAAGTGAAATTTTTGCGAAAACAAAAGCGCCGATAATTAAAGCATGTAAGTTCGGAATATAATTCTGCGCGCCCATACAAAGTAAGCCATCAGCAACGGCCTTTGTTCGTTTTGTTAAATATTATTTATTTCATTCACCAAATGATTGTTACAATGTGTGTATGTGTGTGTGCGTGTGCGCAGCAGCCATTTTAACAGTTTATTTAAGCATTTACGCACACACTTATGCCGCGCAACACAAGCGAAGTGCATAAATAATATTCAGTATGTGTGTATATGCATGTGTTTGTGTAATTACGGCCAACACGCTCACCAACATAATGCCATCAAATTAGCTGCTAAATGGTATTTTTTTCTCTGGCAGATTTTGGCTGGTCATTGTAGAGAATTTTGTTGGTTTCCACATGCGTGAGTTTGCAATAAAATTATTATTGACATTGTAGCAATAAATAATATTTAATTTGCGCTCTGCAGGGTATTCAACAAAGAGCGACACAATAAAGTGAACTTGTGTCTGTGTGTGTGCGGGTGTGGAGTATGTTCATTCTGAGTCTTTGTGTGTGAGCGCTAGCGCCTCATATAACCGTTATATCATAGATTGTGGCAAATTTTTGGTTTTATGCAACATCCATAAATAACGGAAATGACCAAAATAGAGAATATTATAAAATTGTATTTTGCGGGCAGCTTTGCCCGTTGGTATTAGTTATTCAAGGGCTTTTAATATTGAAATATAGAATATTGTTAAAAACAGAGTTGCCACTTATTCAGAAATAAAAATATAACTTTTGAAATGTTGAAATGTACGAACAAAAAATATACAACAAGAAATTTATAATTCCTAATATACGAAATATTAAAAAAATAGAGTTGCCACATAGAGGAAAAATTTAAATATACGTATACATTTACAAGCTACGTTGATCGAATAAAGCATACTTAAAAAAGATTTTAGAATTCTTTGATTGTCAAAATAGCGTTATATTGGAAGAAGGCGTGGTTGTGAACCGATTTCACCCATATTTCGTACATGTCTTCAGGGTGTTAAGAAAATAATTTATACTGAATTTCATTGAAATCGGTCGAGTAGTTCCTGAGATATGATTTTTGGTCCATAAGTGGGCGACACCACACCCATTTTCAATTTTTAAAAATGCCTGGGTGCAGCTTCCTTCTGCCATTTCTTTCGTAAAATTTAGTGTTTCTGACGTTTTTTGTTAGTCGGTTAACGCACTTTTAGTGATTTTCAACATAACCTTTGTATGGGAGGTGGGCGTGGTTATTATCCGATTTCTTCCATTTTTGAACTGTATATGGAAATGCCTGAAGAGAGTTTGGTTGACATAGCTATATTAGTTTCCGAGATATGTACAAAAAGCTTATTAAGGGGCGGGGCCACGCCCATTTTTCCAAAAAAAATTACGTCCAAATATGCCACTCCCTAATGCGATCCTTTGTGCTTGCAGTTGTAGCTTGGTTAACCTGAGATATTTGGATAATTTCTTCTCATCCTGTGTTAACATAGTATTCTCTAAGAACCGCTATTACCATGTATTCTCTCTTATAGAACAAGATCAATATCAGAGCCTGGCATTTAACCAAGGCAGTTAAATTATACAGTATACCTGTAAAGGCATCTTTAAGAGTAATATAGATTTTAATTTTCGACTTGTGCGGCTATATTCTAACGAGACTACTCCAAGAAAATTGTCCACTCCCAAATGTAGGCAATAATTTAGCAATGAAAAAAAGAAGTTGGGGCTAAGTTAGTCGCAGATATTCGTATAACTCCTTCTCACCATCACTTGTAAAAAGGCTTTAGTGACTCTATGAGCTATTGTATTGACCTAATCGTCTGGCTGTTATCATATCTCTTCCCTACCAGTATAAGATTAGGAGCCAGGCATACTGCCTATTCATCTTCACTAAATATTAGGTACATTTAAAAAAAATATTCTTAACAGTTCACTTTAAGACTTTATTTGACAGTGGTTATATTCATATGAGACTCCAAAACACGCAAGGAAAATTTTTCCGTTCCCAGATGTATGCAACGATTTTTGCAATGTGGCAGTAAATGGAAAGTTTTTAATGAAGAATGAATGCGAAGTCAGAAAAAAGAAGTTTTGGTTATGTTAGCCTGAAATATTTGTATAAATCCTCACTCTATCAAGTGAAAAAGGCTTTAGTTACTCCATGATTTTAAGCAAAAAACCATCCGCTCCTAAATGTAGGCAATGTTTCTGTAGATCTCTTGGAAAAAGATGATGTTTCCTGAGAAAGTAAAGGTTACCGGCAATCGGTGCTTAGTTATAGCATACGTTCGTTATCACTATATAAAAATTTAGTAGGCTTTTACACATTAAATAGCTACTCTGCTAATATAATAACCTAATTTTTCGGAGCTTCACAGTTGCCTTCATGTACAGCCCATGCAATTAGTATGCAAAATTGTATGAAAAGTTTGCACAGGTTACACACACAGTCGTTATTTCGGGAAGAGAAGCTCAAAAATGTTACGGATATCATATAACGCATATCATATTTTGCAACACGCATACACATCGGCACACAAATTCAGATATGACCGCAATGCACTCATATTACTCACCTGGCCTTCGTTAATGAATCCATATTTATTGGCAATTAAGTCGGCCATTTGCCTGCCAGCTGGTATGTGCACCGCAAAGTCGTTCGTATACATCGGTTGCTGCGGCAAGCTGTGCGTGCCACGCAGGCTATCCAACAGCTCATCGGACAGCTCGAACGGCGCATCATCATCATTAGGCACTGCGCCGGCCTGCAATGCTTTAGTAATATTATTATTGCCACCGTCGTTGAGTGTGCCACTCTCGACGCTGTTGCTGTTGCTGCTGCTGGTGTTGTTGTTGTTGGCGTCATTTAGTGGCCCCGCGGCCACCAGGCTGGCGAATGCTTCACTATAATCACTTAGTATGATGTTGACAGCCGTGTTGTTGTGGTTGTAATTTTTATTAATATTCTCATTATTATTGTTGTTGTTTTGGTTGTTGCTGCTGTTAATAACATCATATTGATAGGCGTCCGCTGTGCGGTGCTTCGGCATATCGCGATAATTACTGCTAGTTGGGTCGTTACTACTTCTGCTGGTGCTGGTGCTGCTGCTGCTGTTGTTGTTGCTATTTGTATTTACAATTTGACTAATTGGCGCTTGGCTGTTGCTGGGCGTGCCGTTGGCACTATCGCTGGCTGCGAGCACAGTTGCCACATTGTAGCTGCTTAAAAATATTACAACAACAAAAGCATAAGTAAAAAAGTTGCTACTTTGTAGCAGTGTGGCCAATGTGTTGCGGGCATCATGGGTCCACACGTTGCGTTTGCTGGCGGCTATATGCGTATTTGTTGTTGTACACGTGCTTGTTGGCCGCTGGCGTTGTGCCGCTGACACTCGTGGTCGGTCGCACCATTTTCGTATTTGTGCAACATTTTCGCGTTGCTGTGCTGCTGCAGTGTGGCAACAACGGCCGCTAAGCTTATTATGCCTGCTCCCACTGGCACTTTGTTGCAGTTGCTGATTTAGTTGTTGTTGTTGTCGATGTAGTTGCTGTTGTTGCTGCTGTTTGCCTGCGTTGCAACGTGTGTGGCAAGCGTTTGTTGCTGCAGTTGTCGCCTTTATTGATGATATTGAATTGTCACATTCATCATCGTTGTTGTTGTGGTGTGTCAAATGCATAGTTGCCTTTGACACGCACGTTGTTGTTGTTTTCGGGGGGTTTGGGGGGGTGTGAGTTGTTGTTTGTGTACGTGCACTTATCAATTCCGCCTGTTGCAATTTGTTGCTGTTGGTATTGTTGTTGTCGTAAATATTGTTGTGTCTAAAATGCAAATTGTGTGGTGTTGTTGCGGTTGTTGCGTCGAATTTCGTTGCCACATGCGTGCGGTATTTGTAGCGTAGTCGAAACAAAAAAACTTTTGCGAAATTTTAGTTGTTGCTGTAGTTGTTGGTTGTTGGTTGTTAGGCAAGCGCTGCTATCCTGCGTTCGAATACATTTTCAGCATAAATCGGAATGCGTGCGACTGAAAAAAGAAAAGAGAGAGAAATTGTAATTAAGCATTCGGAGTCAGGTTTACGGATTGAGTTTTTTCTAGAACTCTAATTTCGAATTTTCAATTTCGAATTTTCGAGATCAAATTTTGAAGTTTGAATTTTCATTTTCGAATTTTCGAGATCGAATTTTTGATTTCTAATTTTCGATTTCAAATTTTCAATGTAGAATTCTTGATTTCGAAACTTGGTACTACAATTTATATCCTTAAGCTAAAAATATAAAATAAAAGGTGGAAAAAATAGGAAAAAATGAGTTTGGCTGAGTTCAGTGTAGTGCTTTGAATAAATCACCTGGATTGGCAAACTAAGTATTAATGAAGACATAGGCTTTAAAAGTATGTAGTGCTCACTTCAGCAGAGCTCCATTAACCCTAAAGCTTTTTTCTAAAACTTTTTCTTGCTCAGGACTTGATCTATCCATTGGTATGGTAGCTATATGCTACAATTGTCCGATCCGAATAATCTTTTCGGAGATTATAATGTTAAAGAGCAATAATCTTCAAATAAATGAGTTTTTCATACAAGGAATTGGGTTTTATTGGCGAGTTTGTAAGACAACTATATGCCAAAGTGAACCGATCTAAATAAATTTTTCAGAGATTGTAGCTCCGCACTGGAAAATAGTTCACTTCAAATTTCGAGAAAATATCTTATAAAATAAAAAAGTTTTCCAAAGAAGGAATTAAGTTTTATTGGCAGGTTTGTGAAGCAGCTATTTGGAGAGAAAAGGTCAAATTTCAGATTAATATCTCAAAAGCCGAGGCCGAGGTGTTAAACATTGTTGACGCCGCCCCCGCCCAATTTCTTTGCCACGTCTGTGTCGCCAGAACTATTCTCTTCTTCGAAGTTTTTTCGAAGTTTAATTCGCGCGCAACTAAACTCTAACTAAAAGTTGCGCGCTCTCTCTTTTTTTGCAACCGCTTGGCGATACAGACGTAGGTAAGTGTGTTTCCAATTTGTTTATAATTAAATATATTTATTATATGAAACTTTTGTTTTTATTTAATACTTGTGGAATAATTTTGCGCCGACCGTTTTCCCACGGCCAACCACATTTTGGAACGAACGAGCACCGTGCTCCACCACCCGAATTATCATTGGTCCTTCGAGCCGGATAACAGGTAACAAGTGAATTTTATTTAAAGTGAAAGTGCATAATTTGCCCGCTTGAGCAACTCGCAAGTTACAGCCAAACATATTTTGGATTTGTGCTCTGCAAGCTATAAGGCAATAGATTGGTTAATTTGTGCATCATTTATGTACAAAAACCATTGTGCTGTGTGAAGTGGAGACCAAAACTTATTTTTGGCACTCTACCCACAAAATCAACGCACAAGATTGCAGGTAGTATTGTACTTCATTTAAGTACAACAACAAATACACCTGGCAAATGCACTTATTTCACTTTACAAAAAAAAAACCACACTCTGTTATTCGAGAAAAAGTTATAAATTTCTTGGACGCACAAAATCGTCTGGAGCGTCAACAATCTCTCTCGGGTTTTTGTTTTTCCTTGTGGTTTAATTTGAGTCTAGTCGCTCAACTCTGCCTTCCCATATATTGCTCGAATAGCAATAAAGGCAAGCAGCAATAACGCAGCTGCAGTTTCGCGAGTGCAAACAAAAAAAAAAAAAAAATACAAATTACAAGTGCAGTGAGTGACATAAAAAACTTAGCAGAAAAGTGAGCGTTGGCAAGAAAGCCAAACAAAGAAGTGAGAGCAGCAAAGGAAGAGCAGCAAAGCCCAAGCAACACAGGCAAGCAGCAAAGCAGCACAGAGAAGCAGCACAGGCCAAGCAGAAAAGTGAAGTGAGCGACAGCAAGAAAGCCAAGCACAAAAGTGAGAGCGGCATACCAGCATAGGCAAAGCAGCAGAGGCAAGGCAGCGCAGCAGCCATTCCAGAAGGACAGCAACAAGCGGAATAGTGCAGTGATAAATTAGAATAACCCAGTGAACAAAAGTGAATGTGAATAAATTCAAAAAAGTGCTTGTGAATTTATTCAATTACTTGTATTGTATTTGTACATTTTAATAAAGCAATTAAGCACAAATCAATTTTGTTTGTGTACATAGTTGAAGACTAGGTGTGCAAGTGCATTGGGCCGATTACCCAGCAAGCACATTGAAAATAAATTTGGGGAAATTACTTTGCGGAAATACTTGACTAAATTTGCAAGTGCAAGTACAAGTGCATTGGGCCGATTACCCAGGAAGCACATTCGAATTAAATTTGAAAAAAATATTTTGAAAAAAATACTTCACTAAATTTATTACTTTTTTTGTTCGTTCGAAAATTCACTCTTCACTAAGAAACAACGCACTACTAATTTATAACTTGTCCGGATTGGTTCAATAACTTTTGCAACATATTTGCAACCATTTTTTAAATTTCAATTTCAAGTTTTAGATCCGATTTTGTGCAACATTTTTGCAGTTCCGTTTAAATTTTTGAAAACAATGGAATCAATTAGAGCCTTTACCACAGCTGCAGACGCTCTACTGGAGTTTGAGGAGTCTTTTACTCCAACAGCAAACAATCAAAGTGCCTACTCTCTCGAAGTTCAACAAGCTGAACTGAAATCTCTGTGGGCAGAGGTAAAGTCAGAATACAAGTTGTGTTTGCCAAAAGTGGATCCTTCCGACACAAGCTCAATTGACGACCTCAAACTTAAATATACAAGCTGTTACCACGCTTATGTGTGTTGCGCGGCCTTGATGGGCGAACACATGCACAACCTCACGGCGTTCAACCAAAGCCCTACTTCCAATTCAACGGTGATTCAACCTGAACGGTTACAACAAACTGTAGAACCCGTGAGGTATTCTATCAATTTACCGCCATGTGATACCGAAATATTTCATGGCGATGTTTTACAATGGCCCTCTTTTAGGGATTTATTTGCCGCCATTTATGGGAATAACCCGAGGCTCTCTCCAGTAGAAAAGTTATTCCATTTGAATCAAAAAACGCGAGGTGAGGCAAAGGATATCGTTTCGAAAGCGCCACTGACGAATGACGGATTCGCATTGGCTTGGAACAATTTGTTGTGTAGGTATGAAAACAAGCGAGTGCTTGTCAACACACAATTAAATTTACTATTCAAGCTTCCGCACATCTCTACAGAATCTGAGACCGAACTCAGAAATTTACAGCGGGAGATTAATAGCTGCATTTCAGCTTTACAAATACATGGCATCAATACAGATAGCTGGGATGCCATATTTACATACTTGTGTTCTATCCGACTGCCGGACTATACACTGTCGCTTTGGGAACAATCTCTGGATTCGGATTCAGAGATCCCAAAATGGGTTGAGTTAGACAAGTTTCTAACCAAACGGGTTAAAACGCTTGAGAGAGTATCAAACCTCAAAGGCGAGTTGAGTACTCAACCCAATATAAAGTCAGCTGATGGTGAAGGTCGGATACCAACCTTGCAATCAAGGATTGGATCCAGGCCCATCAATTCTCATCACGCCAAGACAAACAATATGAAATGTAAACTGTGCTCATCTCAATCACACATTTTGAAAACTTGTCAAAGATTCATTGAGATGCAGCCTAATGCACGGTTAAATGCTGTCAGAAAACTCCACGTCTGCCTAAACTGTTTGTCGGACTCACATGAAGTCAAAAATTGTAAAAGTCTGTTTAATTGTAATAAATGTAAACAGAGACATCACTCTATGATCCACCGGGATCAGAGTGAGGATACAGCTCAGATATCTGGCAGCACTAACACTACTGAGGTTTCTACTAAATCTCATGTGGCCTCTATTAAGGCCAATATTTCAAATGAGCCTACCAGTCGAAGCATGCTCTTAGGTACAGCCATGGTGACCATATGTCACAACGAGAGCACCTTCACTGTCAGAGCCCTGATTGATTCGGGATCTGAAGCCACCTTCGTAAGCAATAGTCTGCAAAAACGCTTACATCTGGCAACCAAAAGGGTCAGCGCGCGAGTTTCAGGATTGAATAATACCGTATCAGGACGAGTTCAATCGGTATGCTCGATCACAATTGGCTCGCCCCGTAACAAAAGTTTGAAACTAGAAGCGGAAGCTTTGGTACTGCCAAAATTGACTGGACTGCTTCCATCCAGATCAATTACCTCTTCAATTTTAAAAAGGTTACCAAATATCCCCTTGGCGGATAATAATTTCTATACGAGTCAAAAGGTTGACTTGTTGATCGGAGCAGATCTTTACCCGCAAATTATACTAAATGGGGTAAAATCGAAAATCTTTGGATCCCTTGCTGCACAACGAACAGTGTTTGGTTGGGTCTTAACAGGTTCCGTTCCCACCGAAGAAACGAAGACAAATGGCAAAGGCGACGGACAAAATTCAGTAATAACTAAACAACAAACACATAACAATTTTTGTAGTATAATAGATACTAATTATATATTTATACAACAGAAACAACATCACCAGCTTCAACAGGGTCAAACTAAAGATGATGGCGAAACAAATGATGCGCCCGGCTCATCGAATCACACCGATACGCATTGTGGCGTCAGTGGGCCGACACTGCATGCAGCAGCGCTATCTCTGTCAGCAACATCCGTAGGCAGCACACCGCCGAGCAGCGCTGAAGCGACAAATACTAACAATTTCGGTTATTACACGGGCGCCGCTGAAACGCTGGCAGCAACGTCTACCACAGCTGCAACGCAGCGACATGCTGTCGCAGCAACGCTACCACTACCACCCCCATCACAAACGTTACCGCCATCATCAGCTGTGGCGGCCTCATTAGCAACAGCGCACTATTCACCACCACACCAGCAACACTATGCCACGAGCAACGCAGTGGCGCCATTGTCGGATGCCTTTCACCACCAGCAGATGCAGCTACAGCTGCAACAACAATACGAGCAGCGTTATCAACAGCAAACAGCCTATTATCACCAGCAACAGCAGGCGCCGCCGTCGCAATCGCAGCAAGCAGACCAATTAGCAACGTATGTGACGTCACAACAGCCGTCTACACAATACCAACATGCGGCGGCCACAACAACAACAGTAAATCAACATGCAGCGCGCAGCAACAGACAAGCAACGCAGTCGACAGTCACATACGACACTACGAATACATCACAAGCAGCAACAACAACACAGCAGCAGCAACCCTCAGCAATGGCGCACGCGTTGATACACGCCACACAGCAACAACAACAACCGTGTCAACGGACGCAAATCTCTGACCAACGAGGCCTCTCCCGCATACCACATGCCCAAGATCGAGCCAGACTCGAGTCGTCTCGCCGACTTCGGCATGCTGGTAACTTCCTTTCGGATTGGCGGCATGGCAACGATCGACTGAGACTCGATTCGTCTCAGCGACATTGCCCGGACCGATCCAGACTCGATTCGTCTCGACGGCCACCCCATCCGAAGCGAAGGCGTGGACGAGACGCTCGACGTCAAGCAGATGCACGCCGTACTATCAAGGAAAGGCACGCAACGCTACCTTGTCAGCAAAGACTTGCGGTGTCGTATAACATCGGCACGATAAAGTGCACTGGCTGCTAACGCCTCTCACATTCACCACCTACCCAGGATCGAGTTAGACTCGATTCGTCTCGCCGACCTCGGAAGGTGGTGACTTCTATGCAAATTGGCGGCATGACAATGACCGACTGAGATTCGATTCATCTCAGCGGCATTTCCCGGACCGAACCAGACTCGATTCGTCTCGTCGGCCACCCCATCTGCAAAGAAGACGTGGAAGAAGAGGTGCAGGAGCCAGTTAGTTAAGTTAGTTTTAAGTTATTTATTGTAAACTGCATTTGCAGTAATACTGCAAGGCGGGGAGAATGTTGACGCCGCCCCCGCCCAATTTCTTTGCCACGTCTGTGTCGCCAGAACTATTCTCTTCTTCGAAGTTTTTTCGAAGTTTAATTCGCGCGCAACTAAACTCTAACTAAAAGTTGCGCGCTCTCTCTTTTTTTGCAACCGCTTGGCGATACAGACGTAGGTAAGTGTGTTTCCAATTTGTTTATAATTAAATATATTTATTATATGAAACTTTTGTTTTTATTTAATACTTGTGGAATAATTTTGCGCCGACCGTTTTCCCACGGCCAACCACATTTTGGAACGAACGAGCACCGTGCTCCACCACCCGAAATATCGTGGAAAACTTATGAAATGAAGTGATATGAATTAGCGCTAGGTTGATTCTTAAGAAACAAATGCAATTTCTATTAACATAACATAGCCAATATTTTCTTACTTTAGAGCTTAGAGGCCATTCTCAATACCTATTGAACAAGCTTCAAGTTTGAAATATTTTTGATGCCATGATCATCAATTCGGGAGCTACCAAAGAGACTTGGTGAACGATGAGGACACTTTCACTACAAAGATATACGAGCGAAGGCACGATAATGCTTGGGTTTTTTAGGTACTTGAATGTTGATCCGCGTATCAACAGACCACTGACCGACCGCAGTACTAAGAAAGGCTGAGAAGGTTAGAAGTATGATACGGGTACGGTCATAAGTCTACTATGGACAATATGATATTTTTCGATTTTATTGTAGTTAATCGAGAATACCTCATCTGGAGGAGGTTCGAGGAACATATGAATGTCCCATAAACGAGCGCCTTGCGTTTATGGAGATCTTGGTCTCAACTCGCATTTCAGGCTTATAAAAAAGTCTTGACTCTTAGAATAATAATAAATCGTAATATTTGAACAGTTCTAGGTTAGGAACGCTCTGAAAATCTTCGTAACTTTAACTTTAATACTGATAACTTCAAAGCAGAGACGACTTTTTATTATTATTTCCCTGCGTTCATACCTTTGTGGCATGTGGCGGGAAAAGAGTCTCTGCTCCTCAGCCGAGGGAATTGAAGCCGTAAATATACTGCTCCAAGGTGCGGGCTTCTTCAGAAAGGTATCCTTCACTCCATAAGCAGAACCGTAAAATTGGTATTAGCTCAGGACTGCGGATTGGAGTACTTAGGCTTATTATAAATTGCATCTACAGAGTAATAGGACTTGTATGGGTAGTCACAGCGGAATCGTAAGGAACTGTGAAGCAAACTACACTACTTGTCAGAATACTAAGAGCGCTTTACCGGAGCTCATGAGTGTTACACAACATTTAGGTGGTTTCAAGATGCTTCTGACCCCTAGGTCTATTAAGTTACTTGGTTCAGCAAGGTTAATTTCGTCTTGTTTGTAGGAGCTCCAGGCGGTGATTTTTCAAGGACAGTGTAGGAAGAAAAAAAATTTCTCTCATCAATTGTCGAAGCCATCGGCACTAAGGCAAGGTATAATCATCTTGGGACTTGCTTCCTGGCTATCCAGCATGCGCAAGCTGCTAAGGTAAGAACTGCTTGGTACTCAACCGAAAGAGTTTTTATCAAAAGTAGTCGCCTTAACATATTGGCTCAAAGTACTCTGTCGATATTTATAGGTTTTGAGTATTTTCCATTATTCAAATGGATCGGTGTCAAATTGTCCAAGTATAATCTCTAACAAAACCTAACCGGAAATAATAATATATCGTATGAAAACATTTCAAAATAGCGAAATGGGAAGTTATGGTTTCCGGGGAATACAAAATAACTATTTTTTGAGGTCTTCTGATATCCTTTGAGATAAAGTTTTAAAGATAGAGGCTAAAAAGATGAGAATTTTAAAAAAGGTGTGCTTCACTTGCTACAGTGATTTTGGCCTTTTCCATAGATGAATTTTAAAGGCAAGTTCTCTAGAAGCTAATGTTCGTTACGGTCGAAAAAAGATCAAAAATTGTCAGCGTTTCTAAAAACAGCGTTCATATAAATGAACACCCTTTAGTGAGATGTAATTCTAAACCTATTTGGGTTTTCATTTTTCAAGTTTGTTACTTCCAAAGATATAACCTAACGAAATATGAAAATAATACGATTTGTTTTTAATTTTACACCAAATGTAGCCTAAATTAAGTTTCTTAACAATCAATCAACTTTTAATACCTTTCATCCTCTAAGCTTGTACTGTCTTTTAAGCGCATTAGCTGTTACAAATATACATCATAAGCCTCTAATATGGTCTACGCCTCATAGTTTGTGTTCTAAATAAGAAATCTAAGTGCAGACAGATTCGCAGGAAATAAGACAATCACTGAAGATGCTTCCTTTGGCACAGACCACACCTTTCTGCACTACAATAAAAGAAAGCCGGGAGGATTCAGGGAAATACAAACCCACACTTTTGATGGCGCCGCTAAATGAGTATTGTGCGTAATAACAATTTTCCGAGTATGGTTTCCTATTACACAATACAATAAAATGTTGCACGCATCCTGCTAAAAGAGTGCCACGCAGCGCGCATAAAAAGTGACAAAGGAAAATGTGCAACACGCACGTACACAAAGCGTATATAACAATAATAATAACAATGAAAGAGGAAGCGAATGCTAAAATCACAACTACAATGCATGAGCGCAAATATACCGTTAGTGCTGACACAATAAACAACATGTGTAGGCGGGGGGCGAGCGGTAAATAACTACTTATGTGTGTGTGGATTAGGGTGTGTTAACAAGTGGAGCAACGCTCGCTGCAGGTAAGTTAAGTAGGCATTAGCCAGAACATATGCTTGTACATATTTATGCTGTAATGCTTTTCACAAGTGGAAGGTAGAAGCCAGTGGGGCTGAATTGTTATTGTATGCCACCTGCCTGCTCGAAAGGGGTGTGGCACAAAAAATGCTTTAAAAGTCGGTTAGTAAGATGCTATTTGCTCTGCTTGTATGCTTAGAAATTCGTTGTCGCTTTTGCAACAGTGTTTTTGTTGTTGTTACTGTTTGTGCTGTTGTTGTTAGCGCCGTAGTTCTAGTAGTTAATCAGCCACCTGCTCAAGTGCTTTCACGACTGCTTAAAGGCTGTTGTGAGACAAGTTGCTCATCAAGTCACTTCTTATGGGCACACAGTTACATGCTTTGCGGCGGGGGGTATGAGGAATTTCCCGCTAAGCGACAGCATTTATGCCTTTACACTTACTTTGTGCGCGTATTCATGAGCGCTTACTGGCTAGTGTACGCAGACATGCTGTTTAACTGTATGTGGGCACTATTTAGCTGTTTGTATACCGTTTGGGTTTGTGCGTGTTTATGTTTCTTCTTTATATTTAAACAAATGACAAGTCATTAACCGTTGAATGATTGCCACATGTCTGGAATTTGTAGGTGTTTATGTTTAAATTTTACTTTCAACACTCAAATTAATGTCACTCATACGCACCGGTGCACCTTACATTTAGCGTACATAAGGGATTAAGTACAGGCTGCTAGATGTTTTCGGTATATATTTTTGCTTTGGAATTTAGTGTCTAACATTTTGACAGCGCTTGTGTGGTCTTGTCAGCTTAGCATGACATTGCGTTAGCGCCGCCATTAATTTTCAGTTGACACATAGACAAAACGAAGGTGGGCAGGCTTGTCAGCAAAAGCCATTAATCTGCTGGGGATTAAATTTAGCGGGTTGTTAAAGCTTTTAGTCTGGACGTTAAAGTTAGCTAAGTAAATATTTATAGAGAAAAAATAGTGTGCACACGCGCAACTGATTTTTTTTTAGCAGATTTTTTCATATTTTTTCGGTAGTTATTGCCTAGTTCAAGGTCAATTTTTTTCTTGCAGATATTAAAACAGTTTTGGATGGAACTCGAACATAAAAATCTTAAAAAAAATTATAGGTTATAACCTCCAAAAGGTATATCACATATATTATATTCCAGAATTATGAAAAAACACTGCCTACAATTAGGCGCATTTTTTCTTAGCAAAGACACAAACCAAATAACTTACTATCTGGTAAATACAATTTTCTTAGTAAAAGTGCATTTTGGGCACATATTTCTATTATTTCTAGTTCAAACAGAAGGTATCGTCTATTTAAGATTTTTCTTTGCAGGATTTATCCTCGGAGAAGACCGAAATCACTGCTGGTGAGGATGAATGCCGTTGAAGATAGCGCCTAACTCGCAAAATTGTTGTTATTTTTTAATTTTACTTTATATTCTTAAACTTTGCAGAGGTGAGGTAATACACGATGGCTAATACAGAGCTCGCTCTACAACTACTATTTAAAGCAGTCCTTTGTGAAGCCATAGTAATAAATATACTTTTGAAATCCTAATAATTGTTACAGTATTGTTTTTTAAATTTCCAAAAATCACATTTTTTTGGCTGCCTTACTAAGTAGTTGAGCCTTTAAACAAGTCTAGTATCAAAATTTCAAGTAATTATATTAAGATAACCTAATTTACGAACACACTTCTATATTTATAGCAAAACTTTTTGTGGCGCGAAATTTCACGGGCTATCAAAAACCGTATTAAAGTCATTAAACAACTTCAAGCGACACAGACACAATTTTTATGACATTCCATAATGGATATAAACAAAAAAGTAAACATAATATATTAACCAACATGCTAGAAGTTGTTGCCGCCTATATAAACAAAAATATACCATATTTAAAGCGCATTAACCAAACAGCCTAACAAACAGTAAGACAAAGTGCGTGTGAGTGTGAGCTATGCACAAATAGAAAGGAAAACCACCTCAAACCCAGATAAATCAATACAAAGGTCTGCGAATGCTCAACCACTCACTCACTCTTTCGCATGCTCGCCTCGGCAAAGTTTTTGCAACACGCCTTAGTCCCCGGAGTCCAGTCGTTTTATGCGCCATTTCAAACTCAGTCGGAAACTCCGTAAACCATCGCAAGCAGACAGACGTTTTTATGGCTTCAAGTATTGCTTTTACTTGTCTGCTGGAATTTTTCGAGACTTATGAAGGTTGGTTGAGGTCGCCGAAAGGTTTAAGTCATAAAAATGTTTGCATCAAGGCCAAGACTTGCTCGTTTACATGCAAGCGTCTTCAAAGCGTGCAAAAATATGGCAATTCAAATATTTTTTATTTATCTATGCATTTGTTTATGAAGTGAGTGACATATGTTTGTGCGTGTATTAGTGACGGCGGCATATAAATTTGAATAGCAGTGATGTTTATATGAATCTCGAATGCCTAACTGGTGCTGATTGTTTAGTATGCTAATATTGTTTTGGGAGTTGTATTTGAACTTGATTTATTGCACGTCTGTCATAAATATGCAATGAAGATATTTATGGACATTGTGGGAATATGTTTATGTAGATGTCTCTATATATTATATAATATTAGTGAGTTCTATAAATATATGCGTAAATGGAAACATCTAACTGACAGTTATAAATAAGCGCTAAAATGTTCAAATGCGTAATAAAGAAAGTGCCGTGGGAAAATAAGACGATTTTAGGATTCGAAATTTAGTGGAAGCGTGTCATAAATATTTTAAAAGTGTTGAAGTTGTTTTAAAAATTTTTTGCCGAAACAAAATTTAGATGCGACCTTTATTTTTAAGTATGTTATCATGTATTACAATTTACTAACGTATTATTATGCATGGAAGGTGGGTTCTTTAATAACGAATTTGGAGCGTGTCTTGACTAGGATATGCCTAAATATAGGCAATGTCTTTTAGATGAGCAGTAATAATCAAAACTAAATTTTGATGCTACTTTAGCCTAGAAATATGTTGTAAAATATTAAATAATATTTCGTTTATTAAAAATTATGTTTAAAAATATTTTTAATAAAAAATTTCGCAGGTTTGGAGCACTTAATTGTTATTTTTTTTATTGTATTGGTTTCTCTAAAAGCGAATTTGGTGCGTGACTTCGCTATAATATGCCTAAATGTAGGCAATGTTTTTTTGGACGCCTTTGGCCCAGAAATATAAAACAAAAGAAATTATAGATATCAAATAATATTTCATTTATTACAAATTATGTTTAAAAATAGTAACAGTAGAAAATTTCACGGGCTTGGAGCGCACAATTGCTAATATTTTTTATTTTGTTGACAAGCCTGGCTCTGAAAATACAATTTCCAGCTATTTGTATTCATTGCTTAATTTCTTTATAGCTACTGCAAAGGTTAGCTAAAAGTGTTTTTATGAGTCGGACCATTTTTGTTATTTAGAAGCTCACACTTCTTTGATTTTTCGTAAGTTCTTGGCCAAAAGCAACCTAACGATACTTCAGCCGCCACATTCGCAAGACATGACTTCCTAGGACTTTTTCTTATTCCCAAAAGAAGAGCACCTTAAAGGGAAATCGTTTTATATAATAGATGAAAATCGCTGAAAATGCCAAAAATCATGTTTGCAAAAGGTTTCGACGATCGGAAGAAGCACTGGCGTAAGTGCATAATAGCAAATGAAAACTAATTTAAAGGTGTCAACATTAATGTAGACGGGTGAATATATACTTTTTGCTTAAAAAGAAAAAAATTAATTACTTTAATACCTAAACCTAAATAAGCAAACGATTGTATAAATTATTTGATTTTTAATGTAAATGAAAATACTTTAACATTTACAAGATTTTGGGTTTTTGACTTTGCTAACACCATACCTAAATGTAGGCAACGTTTATTGAAAATTATAAACAATGCCCACTCGTATTTTCAGATGAAACTTTAATAAGAATCATATTGAAATAAATTGACGGCATTAAATATTTTTCCAAAACTTAAATTAAACAAATAGTCTCAATGAGAATTAAATGACATAATAGCCATTTGAATGCTATTTAGATTATTGTTAAAAGCTTGAGTTTGTGTCTTGGCTAAAATGTAGGCAAAAATATAACATTTAGGCATATATGTGATCAGTAATGATAATAAGTACGTACTGATTGTACTCCAGTGACACTTATACTAAAAGTAATTTAGGTTTTAAATAAATATTCTAAAACCTTTTAATGAGTGGAGAATTAAGCAACCAAGTACCACTTATTTCATCGTCAAAAATGCTGTGTAAAGCTGTGATTCCAAAAAGTGTCCAGATGTCGGCCATATTCTATAATTAGCCACATCTGGAGACTGATAATAGTTCTATAGAAATGAAAAAAAAAAATCTGAGGTAATTCCAAATAAAATGTTTAGATTCCAATACTAAACAAAATTCCTCACTGATCACAAATACCTTCAAGTCGACGACATCAGGTGATAACTTCAATGCCTACCAACAACCTTAGCACACCAAAACCTTAGCCCAAGTATGCTTGTAATTTGGCTAACGGCGCATATTTGTCAGACCACGGCTAATTGAATTGAATTTATGCTGCTGTCACTCACCAGCCTGCTACTTCCCGCCGACGTATTTCCTCACTTGCGCGAAATTGCATTATCTTTTCACTTGCTGCCTGCCACTTGCCACTGCCAAGTAGAATAAGACGAATTTTGCATTTGGCGAGTTCACTGGCTGCAGCAGCTACACTAATTCAAGCGGCAATGTTGGCACTGTGACGACAAAAGGATGGCTGGCGATAAACGGCAGCATTGATCAGTGACAGCAGAGGCCGCGCATTGACTAAAGCGAAGGTGGACACCAATCAGCAATTGAGCGCAACAGCTGCAGATTGTCGATTGAAATGGTGGCGTCCACGCCGTCACCGCACTTTGTTTGCTCATAAGCGATGCCACTGCTGCGAAGGGGTGTGTGTGTGTGCAATTCATTCAAATGCCTTTTCGATAGCGGCTGCCTTATTTTCGTGGCAGTGAGTGGCATGAGTCTTCTACTAAAAGGTGGGTTTTTGGAGGTTCGGCAGTTTGATTTCAAATGGTGCAAAGAGGAATTGATAAAATGGATTTACAATTTGAAATATTATCTCGGAAATATATTAGTAATTACTTTTGAAGGCATTTTTGACCCTGTAAAACCTTGAATAATACCCTATAAAGAATATTTTGTGATCCATTTTCGAGAAAAAATTCAGTATCGTTTTCTTCAAATGGCAAAGGAGACCGAACTTCAAACAAAATTTTCTGAAATTTCATAACGTCTTGTCACCATTCTTAGAGAAAGTACATTCAACTAAGTTATCAAAATCATATGTTATTTTGGACAGCTGACCTTGACAGCTATCTTCCTATTATAGTATAGAATCCTCCAAAAAAGCCACCTTATATCTGCTCAGCTGCGAAAGCAATCAGAATACTTCACGTCGTCAGCCGAAATAGTGTCCGTAGAATCCACCCATACTGATATACAGCCATTGTTTTCCCATCGATTTCGGCTGTTGGAGCAAAGCTGTGACCAAAAGGTGAATGCACTGAAGCAAGTCACGCAGACAGGATGTTAATTTGGCAAAGTGCAAATAAAGTGAATTGCCAAGCACGAAATTCAATATCAACATACCATACATATGGTATATACATAAAAATATTTATTTGTGAAAATTAAATTGGCAATTGTTTCGATTGGCTCGATATATAATTCTGCTATAAAAGTAATTTTTAATTGCCGCCAACAAGTTTCCACTTGAAGGAATATATTCTATTCGGAACTTCGGGAGCAGTTTCTTTTGATACCGAACTGGAAATATGTGGGCCCGGAAAACATTTTAGTTCAGCGAATAGTTCTCGGCATTCAAAATTTAGCTGTACAATAGTACAATCTACACAAATGAGGGAGAGTCCCAGCTTGCTAAGGCTTAACATGAGTCTGAAGTAACCATCAGCTGAGTGACGATAATATTTTCGATGTTTACAGAGATCAAAAGGATAGAGACTGTTTGTACAGACCAAGTAGGTATATGAATACGTGTGGTCCAGCAATCAGTGAGACTATATTCGACATTATCAAACTAACATTTGGAAAACTAATCCGAATGGTTTACTGAGTATTAATAGCAAATGTGGTGCGTGACTTCACTAAAATAAGCCCAAATATAGGCAACGTTTTTATGTAGGCAGTACTACTCAAATCTTAATGTCGATACTCCTTTAGCTTATAATTATACTGAAAAGATATTGGAGATATTAAAAAATATTCCATTTATTATAAAATATGAACGCAGTTTGATCAAAAAAAGTATTTATTTTGGAGAGGTTCTTTTTTATGGCTTTATATACAAGCTCAGATATATGGTTTATGAATGTACTATATATATGTATATGCCTTTATACCTCCCAACAAATGCCTTAGCTATATTTTTTCACACAAAAATATTTTCTTCATTTTTACAAGTACAGTGCTTTCAAAACTTAATGCACATAAATGCTCTTCTTGCGTTGTGTTTATTGTTATTGTGGAGTTTATTGTTATTGTTTTTTATACTTATACAAATAACAATGCAATTGAAATGTGACGACGACAAGCAGATCCTTTTAATTTTATGCACCTTAGTACCGTTGACTAACACAATGAAAGTCTGAAAGTACACTCACACATACAATTTATATATAAAATTTATATACATATACATGTATATTCATAAATATATTTATTTTTATGTGTATATGTGTTTACACACATGTATGCTTTGTGTAAAAAATTCAAACAATTCACTCGGTGACTGACTGACTGAGTGCGTGAGTGCCGCTTTGTTGCTGCTGTAAACATTTCTTTGTTATTATGTTTGCATTATTATGTTGGGAGGCAAATGTAACATATTTTTTTAATGCAGCACTAATGCATGCATGCTTGTTGCTAGCGCAATTTAAGGGAATTTCATGCGATTTTTAGCGGCTTTAAATGTTTGATGAAAACAAGCAGACGTGTAATGGAAAAATTTAGTGAAAGAAAATAGTAAATTGAAGTCTTCTAAAGCTCGATTTTGTAAAAAAGAAAAAAGTTTCCTAAGTTGAATTTTTTTATCAAATGTGGAGTTAGAAAAAAAAAAACAAATTAAGATAGGTCAAATATATAAAAATAAGAAAAAAAAATTAAAAATTAAAAAATAAGAGACCCAAATTTTCTTATCTCAAACAGTTTTTGAGTAACAGCCTTCTAAACTGTAAGCGCACTGCACAATCAGCTTAATCAGTTTATCTTTAAACCCATTTTTCTATAGTGATTAGATGGAGACAGATATTCAGATCAGATTTAATATGGGTGTTTTTTTATTAGATCAGTTTTCCTACTTACCACGACCTACTTGTTTGTTGATCTGATCATTGTTATTTTGGAAGGCCGAAAACTATGAAAATTTCTGTTAAAAGTCAGTTTTTTTTAATTGTAGCATTTTCCCTTTTTTTGATTTTAATTTTTTTTTTAATGAAGAAAATTCTACGTTCAAAGTCTTTTGATAGAAAATTTTTTTGGGTCTTATACATGCAGACGCTTGTCGGGCATATTATGTAAGTCGAAAAATATTTAAATTTTTTCTTATCCTATTTACACGTGTGTTCTTAAAACATTTATAAATAAACCCTTGACCGGAACTCGTATGTGGTCCGTATAATTTCACAAAATTATCCCCTAATAAAAAATTTTGTGTTGAGCAATACCAAAAGCTTCTTCAGGATCGGAAAGGACCTCTCCGACCCGTTCGATACCAAACGATGTTTCAGACAAGGCGACTACCTTTCGTTCAACTTCTTCAACCTACTCTTGGAACATCTTCTACAAGAATGGACAGCTGCTGTCGTACACCAATGATATTGATATCATTGCCCCCGACAACCATGTTCTGTTTCTGAGGACTGCATAACGAATCGAAGCAAATGGATGTGGTAGGTTTGACAAATACAATAATTGGCAAGACAAAATATCCCCTGTCATCAAAGAAACATTCGACATACACGCGAATTGGTCTCCACGTCACTCTTGACAGTCATAACTTCGAAGTCGTAAATAATTTCGAATATCTTGCAACCAGCATTAACGCTAACAACAATGTCAGCCTCGAAATCTAACGCAGAACAACTCTTGCCAACAGGTGCAGCTTTAGACTGAGTAAGCAATTGAGAAGTAAAGTCCCCTCTCGACGAATAAACACCAAACTGTATAAGTCACTCATTATTTAAGTCCTGCTATATGGTGCAGAGGCATGACTGATGACAAAAGATAAAGGTTTTGCGAAAGATTTATGGTCCTTTGCGGGTTGGCCACGGCGAATACCGCATTCGATGAAGCGTTGAGCTGTACGACATTGACATAGTTCTGCGAACGAGGCAGCGGATACGCCGGCTAAGCCATGTCCTCTGTATGGATGAAAAGACTCCAGATCTGAGAGTATACGACGCAGCAATCGCCGGAGGAAGCAGAGGAAGACCTCTGATAGAAAGATCGGGTAAAGCAGGATCTGGCTATACTTGGAAACTCTAACTGGCGTCAAACAGCGAAAAGGTAGATGACTGGTGTTATGTTGTAAAGTCGGCAATAACCGCGTAAGCGATGTCTACGCCAAAAAAAAGGAAGAAGAACCTGA
This sequence comes from Bactrocera zonata, assembly GCA_037783105.1. NCBI lineage: Eukaryota > Metazoa > Arthropoda > Insecta > Diptera > Tephritidae > Bactrocera > Bactrocera zonata. Next base: position 65,422 of record JBAWJQ010001142.1, on the reverse strand, counting down.
CTTTACAAAGGGAATATAAGAAGAAAGGGTCTATAGATACTTCTTGGCAAAAATTGAGTAATTTGCTTCCAATGTCACAGACAAGTCATTCTGCTAGAAAAAGTTCCCGTTAAGACCTTTTTCAAGCAATGAAAGGCAGACAGCGCGAGACAATTTTGATGTACAAGTATATGTCCTTGTCAGATTTTTTGTGAAGAAATGTTTAATTTTGAGTTCAAAAACTTGCCAACCAAATCAGTCGAATGTTAAATCTTAAGATTTTTTTTACTAACATAAAATGTGGCACATATAATTTATAAGCATATTTTTTAATATTTATAAACTTAGTCAAAAAAACCAACGCTTCTTTAGTATATTACCCCGCATTTCTTTCTCTGTTGATAGTATTATTTCTGTAGAACTTCCACGGAAGTTAGAGAAGTTATTTTTTCATCTGTAATGCCTTTTGACCTCATATATACTACTTTTTTTTATTTTTTCCAAGTCTAATTTTTTCACTGTCAACATTTTTCTTACGATTACTAAGAGTTTTATGTTTTCTTGAACACGTATGTGCCTACATACATTAATATTGATTGGCTCTTTGCGGTAAATAATCGACGCCGGCGGAAATTAAAGCTGATAAAATGGCTTTTCTATAAGTACATATATATGGGTAGGTATTTATTTCTGCTGAAGCACTGAGCAAATATCATACACATTGACATATGTACATACATAGGTATATAGGCATTACTTCTTAATGGAATTTTATATACATTCTTATATAAATTAGATTTGATTTTGGAATAAATTCGATTTAATTTTATATTACTACCATATAACACCGGAGGATATGGACATATAACAACTCACTTTTTGTTAAGCAACTTCCGAAGCTATGGTTTGTACTTCATCGATAGATATGCGTGCAACTATTATTATTGTTTATTTAAGAAATACAGTTATAAAAATGCAGTACCACGATTACATATGTAATGAATACAAAAATTATTGTTTTTATACATTTATGCCCATATTTCAAAAGTCAAATGTCAAATGTCAGCAACAGACAACCACACCACTCAAATGTCAAGCTGCAACATTCAGCCTGTTTTTGCCGAATTTAATATTATGTTAAAAGCACATTTAAAAAAGGCAAAAAAATTACTGTTAGAAAAAATATGACTACCAAAAATGTAGTTTCAAAGCAAATTTAAGTGCTCACCGAAGTAAAACAACAACTAACTACAACAACGCGCTCTTCGATCGCAATCAACTCGCACAACAATCACTTGCAACTTCCACGCCAGCGCATTCCGTACCCGGCATACGCAGACAATGCAATCTACATTGCGAGTTTGTTGTTGCTTTCTAACCAATTTTTGTTTTTTTTCTCTGTTTTTGTTGTTCTGCATGGCATTTCTTTTCTTGTTACATTATGAACTTTTGTGTCCGTGATGAATGAATGTTGCGACAGGCCGACGAACAGGATGGCATGGATGGACAGCCAACAAGGCAGGCGCACATTTTTCTTAGCCAACAATTTTGCTGGCCATTGTACTTGGCAACTTGGCATTGTTGTTATTGTGCTATTATAATTTCAATGTTCTACTTGCGTTTTTGGTAGCGTCCTACACACAGCGTTTCATTGAAAGACAAGCAGTTGTAGTGAGGTAGAGAGAGAGAGAGAGAGAGAGAGAGAGCGCTGTTTGCTTTCCGTTTTCGGGTCGAAAAGTTAAATGATGGATGCGTTAGGAAATTAGAAAATACTTTTGCATGAAGTTAGAATTTGTAGAAAAAGAGAGAAAAAATAGTCTAACAAATGATGGAATGAATGGAAATGAAATGTAAGGAAAAAGGAAATCTGCAAACTATTGCAATTATGAGAAAAATGTGAAGCATATTTTGCTAACGAGATAAGCTGACGAATGTCTATGCAAATTACTAAAATAATTGACTTCAATTTGTTTCAAATGTAGATTATTAAGAAGTATTAAGATTTTTTTATTAGTGTGAGAAAATTTTTAATTTATACTTTTTACTTATAGCTAAAGGAACTTGAGAGAATTTTGAGACTTGATTGGATTGCAGAATTGTTTTAAGGTGTTTGGTTTTCCGCGAAAAGAAGTACTTGAGTTCTTGGAAACGACTAATGAAGTTGTTAAAATCAGCGAGAGCTCACGTGAGTCATCCATTCAGCTGTGTTAATGACAATAACAACAAAAAAGTTAAGGAGGCAGTCTTTAAGAACGCCGTGTTGACAACAGAGATGTGGCAGAGAATCTCAACATCTGTTTTGGATGGACTGAACACATTTTGGTTAATGTTTCGGGTATAAAGAGTTATGTTTTGTGTATGAAGAGTACCAAGGTCGTACCAAAAGAACTGAGAACACTACGTCAAAACACATTTTGGTTAATGTTTCGGGTATAAATAACTAATGTATTAAGTATAAAAGTTAATCTTTTGGGTATAAATAACTAATGTTTGGGGTATAAAAGTTAATGTTTTGGGTATAAAAAGTAAATATTTTACGTATAAAAAGTTAATTTTTTGGGTATGAAGAGTGTTAAGTTCGTACGAGAAGAACTGCGAACACTACATTCATTACTGGTAAATTAAGAAGGGTTTATTAACATGTCATCGAAACTAACTAACGAATAGTGCCGCGGAAATGAAAGAAACCAAAGCACGCGAAAGGTACTGAAGGACATCCCAGCCGAGGCTTATATATAATATAGTTATGTAAAATTTAATTAAGCTTAAGCAAATTTCTATTAGCTTAGAAGCCTATTTTTAAGGCAATGAACTGAACTATATCAATATACGTGAAAATATATGTACATTTATTGGCAGTCCGGTTTATATTTGATCGGGTAGCAGAAAGCTTTGCAGCAGCACGGGAAAATCCAACCAATTTTCTGGCCCAGAAAGAATCTGCTCATGAGGAATTGGAAGGAGGATTACTTGTTGAATATCAATTACGGACGTAAAAAAAAAACTAGGAAAATATTCATATATAATACTCTAATATATATCCCCAGCTACTTCCACTATCTCTTTCTTCAAATCTATGCCTTCCTTTATGACTTTCCTTTGTCTACATTTTGAAATTTCTGCTGTTTTGCCATTTAATCTTAATATGATCTTCAATCACTCGCATCACCATTCAAATTTGAGCGATAGCGATAATTCTATTTTCTTAATCCAATCATCGCCTAATGAAACAAATGAAACAATCGAAGATATTTGATTACTCAACTAAGTAATTATAACTGTAACGCATTGTAATTCACGTAATTCTGCACATAAATTCGTTTAATACACGAACACACATGTGTGTACACATTTACAATACTCCGCTGATATATACACGTGTGTGTGCACCATTACGGTTTATTACAAGCAACTGCTGCAAATGAATTGCATTATAATTACGTTTCAATTAAAATGTATTAATTACATGTCAAAGTTTGATTAAAACGTGAATTAGCAGCAAAATGTTTATGACATTTACATATTTGGCAATCGCGATGGTAATTATGTAGATATACATAAGTGTATGAGTGTGTATGTGAACTTTGAAAACGCCGAGGAGGGGAATTTAAAGTGCATATTACGTTGAATGAGGTTAATTTAATTTGAAAAAAATGTTGGATATTTTACAAGAATATCGACTCATTCGTTTACTAACCTCCTGTCGTGTCTATGGGACCGTGCCATTATAATTGAACCCATATGGGTCCCAGTAAGAGCATAAACTTTGGGTATATAAATTTCACCGTGAGATCTTCGAATCTGGAGTGGAACTGGTTAAAAAGAATAGAGTAGTGATTTTATAAATATTTTTTTAACTTTGCACTCAAGACGAGAAGCATTTACGGCTGAAGCGCTTACCTCCTAACAGCTTTGGGCATCGAAATATTTAAAATCCAAATAGTAAAAACCCACTGGCCTCTTGAAAATGCTAACTCAAAAATCGGTATTTATTTCCAGATTCGTTACGGGTGCCATTTTCACGGATCCTTATTTCATACTTTATATTTGCTATCTTTTTTGTTAATATTCATGTGTTGTTGGCACCAAATCTTACATTTCGTCACCCTTAAACACTTATGATATTCAAGTTCGAAAGAGTTTTGGTATCACAATGAAATATTTATCTGACAGAAATAGCCTGGTTAGCCGGATCCTTCGCCATTTGGAGCAAATGGTATTTTGTTTGTATTAGTTAAATACTGTAGAGGCCATATGAGCACTGAAGGTGGTTAACCTAATGGATCTTCAACGAGATTGTTATGAAATAAAAAACCGAAAAGAATCTGAAGCACCAAAGAAAGTTTTTATGAAAGAAAACAAAAAGAAAGACCTCAAAATTCGATGCTGGTAAAATGAGACTGGAAGAAATAGCTGATATTCAAAGATAGCGAAAAGCTTGTTGGATATATCATTCATAATAATTTGAGACCTGAAAGACTCTGAAAGCAGTCCTAAAAGAGCGCCCAATTCACCAAAAACAGAATTGAGGATTAGAGTGATTAAGGTTGTTCAATTGAAATAAAACCAAATCCATCCAGCATTTCACTACGTAGAGTTGTTTACATACAATTAATTGAGTCCATTGCGGACTACAAATACTAAGAGCATCAATAGTTACTACGAAATTGAGACAATTGAAGTTGATGACATGAAGTGGCTTCGAAAATGGGCCCTTATCTATGGATGTGATCGGCAGATACTTCTTTCTGTTCTCAGTTCTTGTAAAATGTTCGCTGGCAAGAAATTTAACGGCAATGAAGTGGCAAACTACAAGGCAGATTTTTAAACAAAACATAGGTCGTACTTACAACCAATGCAAAAATTGGAAGATGACCACTTTACTGAAAAATTAAATGGAATTTGGATTTTCAGCCTAACATTTATATTCCGAGATTTATTTTACACTAAGCCACCCGAAAATTTATATATAAGGTGTGTAGAAAGTGTGAAATGATCACCTTTCGGTATACCAGGTTGACGAGCTAAACATTTTAAGGGGTTTGCGGGCTTAAAAAAATTAATTTTTTTTATTGTCCAAAACTTTCAAGTTATTCCGAGTAATAGGTTCGGATACACAGATTTGAGAACAATATTTTACACATGTTTTTGAAATACAATTTTAAAAATTTGGACGAAGGATTTTTTTGATTACAACTATTTCAAAAAAAAATTTTTTTACTAAATTTTATTTTTTTTTTTGTAAAAATTTTGCCAAAAATGGAGTTTTCATTTTTCCCTCCGTCCAAGTTCTAAGTTAAGATTTTAACTAAAACACGTATTTTTCACTTTAGATAATCCTTTAAGGAGTTATTCCACGAAAGCGGGGGCATATTTTTCCGAGGGATTACTGGAAATCGCGTTGGTATGACCGATTTTAAAATATATTTTTTTTCCAAAAATTTCTGAATTTTTTTATCAATAGTGTTTGTTTGTAACATTAAAAAATTATAATAAAATATTTATTTTTTTTATATAAACAAATTTTTGAAAAAAAGGCTGTTTTCTACCCGAGAAAATCAGTGTAACCCTTAATAGAAAGCTGTGAAACAGTATACCACAGTCATGGGGACAAACCCCAACCCTTGCAAACCTATACAATACATAAAATTATGCTAAATAAATGCTAAATTTACAATTATAAAAGTTGTGTCGGTTGAGTATAAAATCTTCATGACTTTTATTGTGTACTCTACCGCTCTTAGATAAAATATTTTGTTTTATTCAGAAAAGAGTTAGCTGACACTAATCTAAACTCCAAAAATCAACTTGTAAAACCAAGAATACAAAGTCTCACTTCATTAGCTCAAGCCTTGTGAAAATATTTCATATTTTTTAGTTATCAACATCAGCAAAACCGCAAGTGTTTCCTTATATCTATAAATACAAAAGACACAACAAACATTTCCGCACTCTTTTCAACAAGTTGAACGTTACGGAATTTCAATATAAATATATGAGTTCCAAAATCAAAATATTTACAGCTATTAAACGAAAATTACGCAATAACTTGCACAAATGCCAGTGAGCGGATGCAGCCCAAAATAATAAGTTTCAGAAAAATAGAGATAAGTAGGGAAAAATGTGGATATTATAAAATGCCAGCAAGCGCCGCGGCAAGCCATAACGGCAAATATTTAGTTACACAAGAAGGTGCGTGAGCCCAACGAAGGAAATATAGTATGCACCGTTTTGGCGGTGCATTTGTATCGCTAAAATATTTGCAAAGCAATGCAATGGCAAGCCAACAGCGGCAGAGACACAATGCAATGGAAAAATTGCGCGCTGCAATACCTAATGACACACATAAGGCCTGACCGTGTGCGGCATACCACGTGCCGCTTACATAAGTGTTGGTAGGTAACTGTAAATGCAGCGAAGGTATGTGGTTTTGTGCTTTTTTGCATGCATTCCATTGTTGCATGCAACAGACCATATTTTAGTGCAACAAGAAATGCAATGAGCCATGAATTAGATGCCTTTTTGAGTAGATGCATGCAAATGCAACAACAAAAAAGATAATTGTCTACGCCAAATATGCATAATCGCCACTCAAAATACCGCTATGCGCGAGAGAGTGTGCTCTTTTGAAATGCCGTAATTGCGAGAAATTAGTGCGTGAGTGTGGACGGAATGAGGCGAAAGGATGCCTTTGTGGGCATAGAGCTGAACGTTGGAATAAAATTATTATGCAACGCTTGAGTTATATAGAGCTTGCAATAGACATGCGCACACACACACCTGCATATATACATATGTGTATGAAGACATTCATATTTGCGAAAACATGTATACGTACGTATAACGGTTGAGTATTTGCACTGACTATGTATGTTTAAGTATACATGTATAAGTATGTGTAAGCATGTATGTGTGAACATGCCAAACAGGGCATAAATAGCGAGCGAACATTCCCGAGTTGCATAACGTGTGCCACTTTGCCACAAATTGTGGCACAAATAGTGCGTGAAAAAGGAAAGCGGAAATGGTTAGGCAAAGCGAAGCGGAAAAATTAGCGTTCGCAGAGAATTTCTAGTTTTTTTTTTCATATGAAAAGTTGAGAAAGAGAAAATGATGTATCAAATGGTAGAGAACTATGTGAGAGTATATTTTTGTTGGTATAAATTTTTAGGACAATTTTTTTCTTAAAGGCTAGAGCTTGTTAAATTCCAAAAAAGAGATATCTAAGTCCAACTTTTGGCATTCGTCATCATTTTAGTATTCACAATTATATCTATTTGTAATTACATATATTCATACTCAACATGATACTCATATTTATTCATACTCATATTAAAATTTTTTTATCTTCTTACTAATTTTCGTACATAATAATCATACTTATATTCGTACTAATATCATTATCACTCAGAATGTATTTATATTCTTATTCATTTTCATATCTTTAACTGTATCTCTATCTCTATTTCTATCTCCCTCTCTCTCTATCTTTCTTTAACTTTATCTTTGTTTTAATTTTTATCTTTATCTCTATCACTTGCTTTATCTGTATCTATATCTCTATCTCTTTCTCTGTCTCTATCTCTGACTCTAACTCTAACTCTACATTTATTTCTATCTTCATCTTTATCTTTAATTTATCTTTATCTTTATTTTTATCTTTATCTTTATCTTTATATTTATCTTTATCGTTATCTTTACCTTTATAGTCAAACCCCTACTCAACTCATAGTATGAACTCGAAGTTATATTAGCACTTAAATTAATAATATAAAATTCAGTGATATTCGTACTCATACTCATAGTCAAAATTCTGCTCAATCTCACACTCATAATCACGCTTAAATTTCTTTAATTTCCACATGCAACTCCACATCCCTTCAACTCCTTCCTTCCCTCTATACATTTGGTTGCATTTGCAGTTAGCGTCACGCCTCCGTTAAATTACCGTTGCATATAAATTGCACTCATTCATGTGGCTCTGCAAAATATATTATGAGACTAGAAATAAAAGCGAAAACACACACATACATACATTTATGCATGTGCAGTAGTGTGCGTGCGCAAATTGCTACAATTTATGTGGCTTTTATGTTGAAATGCTGCGAAAAATTCTGTGCTATTTTATCAGCAGCAACCATCTCATTTGATATGCACAGACAGGCTTATTTACCTATATACCTACGCCCATACATATTACATTTTATATAATAAAGCTGAGTTTGTAGCACACGCACGCTCGCGCGCCTAATTTTAGGCTACCGTATTTTCCGGTTTTATTTTGTCTATTGCCATAAAAAATTTGCATACCGTGTGAAATGTTTTAGAGTCTTTTTTGGGAAAGTTACATGCATAATGCACAAGTAAGCTGGTGTTGTTGCTGTTTTGCTAAAACCATATTTCATATTTAATTTCTTGCCTCACATCTGCGAGTACAAGCTATATACTATTTGTGAATATAGAACTTTAAAATATTGCCAATTGCTTTTGCTTTGCTTTAAATATTCATATATTTTGTTTTTGCTTATGAAAATTGTGGCATTTGGAAGTGAAACTTGTTTCAACACTATAAAATCCATCGATTGCAACGAAATTCAGAGTTTACTGAGCAACAACACTGCAAAGTTTGAAAGAATTTAACTTCTTGTATATTTTTTTAAACTGTAGTGCTTTACAACAAAAGTGGATCGTCAGTAGGTGGCCACATGTAAGATTTTGTTAGTTTAAGTCAAATAATATACTTTAGAAAGAAGGTTGGAGGTTAGGAAACATTTAAAAATATTTTCGAATGTGGTTGCCACCTTTCATTTAATATTATTTTAATTTAAAACTGTAATGCGTTAGACTAGAAAGGTTTAATAAAAATTACATGCACTATATTTAAAAAAAAAAAAATATTTTTAAAAGAGTTGCCACCTAATTTTTTTTAAATAAACTTTAATTCAATAAATGTTGGAAAAATGGGCTTTAATCGTGGCAAATTAAAAAAAAATCTTTCTTTAACTTAAAAAAATATTTTCGAGAAAGGTTGCCATTTATTACAATATTATATTTTATTTTTTATTGAATCATCTTTATTTTAGATATGCATTAGCATTAATTTAGCATCTAATAAAGCAGATTTAAAGTTGGTTTTTTTTTTCAAAATTTTTTAAATGAGTTGCCACCTAGTTTTTCTTTATATAAATTTTAATTCGATAAATGTTGGAAAAACGGGAAGATTAAAAAAATCTTTCTTTATACTTAAAAAAAATATTTTCGAGCAAAGTTGCCACTTATTTTTATTTCTTATTGAATTATTTTTAATACATCAATGAAATATGACCGTATGGGCATCCAATTAAGCAGATTAAAGAATTTTATTTCATCGAATTTTTTGCAAAGGGTTGCCACATGACTTAAGGTTTAAGTTTTATAAGTTTATAACTTTAATATTTCTATACTTTGAGCAAATAAATATATATTGGAACTGTGAATTTGATTTTTTTTTTCGTCAAAAATTTTAAAAAGGGTTGCCACCTGTTTTTAAATGGTAGTGTTAATAAGTTTATAGCTTTTATATTTCAATATTTTGAGCAAATAAAAAATGCTTTAAAAATTAATAAAATAATATATATATTTACAACCAAACTTTAGACCATCGTTTTCAAAATCTATTATATCTGCCCAAACATGTTTTGAATGTATAGAAGGTGCAAATATACAGGTATGTCTACAAAAATTTGCAAAATATCACAAATACAATCTTAAGAAGCTTCTCTTTTAATTAAGCTCCTTACGGTTTTGGGTCGTCGCCTAAAACACCACTCAGTTTTCTGTCACTAACATACTGAATATTTAAAAAGTGGCGTACGAGCACTTACGTTTCTCGATCAGTCATAACAAAATTCGATTAATTTAAGTTGACTTCTGCCACTGCCAATCCCGTTCCGTATTATATGGCTAGGTTCCAATAGTTTTAAAAATTTTATCTTCATAACGCAATATCATTTATTTCAACGCTATGAGTTTATCGAATATGTGCAAAGCACTTATAATATGCATAAACATTAATAATTTTCCCACAACTTTCCTTTCTACTTTGGCTTCACTTAAGAATATATTATTTCGCTTTGGTTTTATATGTATTATATATCATCACATATATTTATTATATATTATATATACCCACATACAAAACGATATATAAATGTACGTCTTCTTCTTTAACACACTCTGTGAAACTTACTCCATTTGCCTCACACTCCTACATTAGTAAAATGCGATTGCACTAACCTAGCTACCAACTTCTTTAGCAAAAGAACTATCTGATTGTGAGGGAGAGAGTACGCTCCTATTTTAAAAAGCTTTTAGCTTCTTTATTTATATAATATCTACAACTCATTTTTGCACTTCACTGACTGCCTTCTTTGACTTCAAAGCGTGCAAATGCTTTGCAAGACTCTTAACACTTTATGCTTTTAAAATATACGTATATATTTCAGATTTATATTCCATTTAAAATCTACCACATATTTGTTTAGTTAACTTCTTTTCTCCACACAAATAACAAGAAGTTTGTTTTCAGAGCAATATGAATATTGAAGGTAGTTGTTCAAAAGTATATATATAGATCCCTTAGTTTTCAGGTCTGTCTGTAAATTTATTTACCGGCCAAACTGAAATAAATAAATATATATTTAGCACTTTGCTACCTCTGCTATAATTTACATAATTTTGGGATAAACACGAATACCACATTTGTTCAGTGCAAAAACTTAGCCACCAGCACTTTTTTCCTTTGGACATACGACTATAATTTCGCTTTATGTAATTACATACATACTTATGTACCATGTATACATACGAACTTAATGACTATCTGCATTTGATTTATTACCCCAGTTTGCCAAGCTATTTTTACGCATTTCAAGTATGTAACGGAGTCAAGCCACATAACTCAGGGAGCTAACTGAAATGGTCGCTACTTGATATGATTCGTGTACCATGATTTTTTTTACAGTTGGTTCGACAGATATGTTTCTAAAGAATTCTTCGCTTGAAAGCAAAGAAAACCACAAGCATTATTTAACGTATAACTTTTCGATTTACCATAATATAATGTAAGGTTAGGTTTTACTGACTATCTGTCACGTCATCCATAGTTCTAGGGGTCCCTTATCATGCCATATGAAGTTTCTATTTAATAGGAGCTGAAGTTGAATAGTAACTTGATATCTAATTCTGAGACTTCATCAAGTGTCTTGAACACCGTACTTCTGAGATATCTAAGTGGAGATCTTGAAAAAGCCGAACTGTAGCAGAGGCGGTGTTTTAGCGTCTCTCATGCCTACTTTCATGTAATTTCTATACTTGATAGTGTAAGTAACATCAATACGACTCGCACGTGACGCTAGTAAATTGTGACCTGTGACTAGGTCAACATCCGTCCTTTAGTCTTTTGGAGACCATGTGAGTGAAAAGTATCTGTGTTTTCCTTCCGTTCTCTTGCACATAACCATGGCGATCCTGCATGCCTTTAAGATATTCCATCTCATCCTAATCTCTCCATCAGTACTTTCGGAAGTTTTATTGGATCTCGTGTTTAGTGACTTGCGAGTTCCCGGGACCCACTGTATATGAAGCCAATTTCGGACAGCACCTAAGTATATTTATTGCCTCGGTGCTTCTAATACCATTCTCTAACGCAATGCGATGTGAAATTATTGCTTTAATTATTGACAATCGACATAAATACATATTGATGTTCTACATGTCCTTTCATGTATTATTAGCTGTCTTTGCGGCTTTCCTGACAGCACAGGTTTCTGCGTGGAATATATTGCAGCACTCGGGCGAGTCAAAAAGAAGTTTGAATGACATTACATGAAGCTTGAAAAGAGCTTATTATTTACTGAACTGAAACCTAAAAATATCACTAAAAGTCGAAATACTAATTTTCACTAATTTTCCTATCGAGCTTAAAACCTTAACATAACTATTTCACTAAAACAAGTATGTATACAATTTATATTAAATTTTATAAAACCAAAAAAAATTACACAAACAAACTCACCTTTCAGTTACAGCGTACTTAAACGAAGTAAATAAGACTAAATTGGCAAACACAAAAAAGTGATGTGTGTGTAGGTATTTCCGAACAACACTTGTCACGCAGCGTGACAATGGCGACTCGTGTCGGCAACGCCTGTGACAATGATGGCGACACAATGGTGACGGCAACAGCTGTCGAAAAAAAACGAGGACGAAAAAGAAAAAAGTAAAGAAATTAAATTAATTAACAGTGAAAAACGTAAATAACAACAAATCGACAAGAAAATATATTCAAGTGAACTATTGAAAAGTGGCCCCCCCAAGCATACACACCAACACATAGGCACCAATGGTGACAGCTAAAAAATCATTCACCTACTTTAGGAGCCAATGCCATTAATTTCTCGCACCCTGCTTTTTTCGCCTAGTTTCACTGCTGGCAAACTGCCGTCTACGACACTTGATAAATTCAGTGTGATAAAGTTTTATGGCAAAAAAGTTGAGGAAATAGTGGAAAATAAGCAACTACAACTACAACAGTGCCGTCTGCATTCAAGGAATGAGATAAATTACATTGCCTGATAGTGGAAAATGTCCGTAGCTTCCTGCTGCTGCATACATTTGGGGTGCCGCACATAGCGCGCTTGACTGCTACGCTGCAAGACTCACACTTTGTCTCCGACGGCACTACGAGTGACGTCCGAGCATTGTGCGCTATGGAATTTTATTAATTCCAACATTTTCCAAGCAATTAAAAATTATTGACTAATTGCAAACGGATGTTGTGAGTATGATGATTACTCACTCCAAAGCGGGGAGTGAACTAGACATAGGGAGAGTTAAGAGTAAAGTAGAGTGCAAGCGAGAGCCACAAAGAAAGATTGATGTTGCAGAAAATGTGTGGAAAAATGATGAAATTGATGTTGTTGTTGTTTTTATTATTGTCATTTTCCTTTGTTGCTGGCCTTCCGCTACGTTTATTACCAACAATTTTTCACTTAGTCGCAAGCGAAGATGAGAACCGAGCCAAAGAAGCAAATATAATATGACGAACTAACTGAAAAAGAAGTAACAAATGGTGACTAGAAATGCGAAGTCTGCACACTGTAGAGTCTGTCAGGCGCGTGGTTGACCGCCGGTAGGTGCGAGCTGGGTGATTCAGGGGTTTTGCGGCGATTGGTTGGTTGACTAGTCGAAAGAATGCAATTATGTTGAAAAGCAATTATATAAAATAATGTCACTGTAAGCCGATAGCGGTGAATGTGAGACCTACGAACGGAAGTGATGCAAAAAAAAGTGGATTAAAAATAGAAGTAGAGCAGAGGTCGACATAAAAAATAGACCAAGTCTGCGCTGGCAGTGGTACAAATTAAATTGCGTTTAAGGCATGGAGCCAAATGGCGAGGTGTTACGGTTAAGAAACAATTATTTGCAACAATTAAGATGGATGAAGGAACGCGCAGTGAGTTTAAAAAATTGAGGTTGAGAATTGGTGGGGTCTGTGATTGTGAATAAAAACAAAACTTTTTGTAGGGAAATTTTGATTAAGGTCTTCAACGTAAATTTTTGAAAGAAGTCATTACAGTTTTTGACAGTAGATGCTCATTTTGATAGTAAAAATTGTGAACTGTCAGAGTAAGAATTGCAAAGAAAGTTGTAGACACATCGATCTTGTATCTTAAGTCTGATATGGCAACAAGTATAACATAAATACATATTTACACTTAAGATATAGATAAAATAAAGTAAAATAATTTAGCAAAGTTTCAAACCAAAAGCTCTTCCTGGTTTAAGGCGAAGCTATCCTCGGCTTAGACAGGTGCTGTCCTACGCATGAATAAGGCTTTAAATGCGTTGGTTTCGGGAAAACCAGACTTACTTATGATTGGCAAAGTTCCGAGAAAGCGACAAAACCAAAAAATTCAAAGTAAACAACTTTGACTACTTGAAATGAGTAGTTCAAGGATGGGTCAATTCGATACATGGAGTAAAGCAGGGTGGGCATTTTAGGGTTTGATAATAAAGTCTTTTAAACAATGGACAATTAGTTTCCACTTTTTCCGATTATCAATATATCTCAAGATAAGATATATATCAAAAGAAAAAAAGATTCTCTTTTTTTGGGTTAGGATGCAGGTCCACGGTATTCAGGATAGTAGTCTCAGAGAGAGATAAGATCTCTACAATTTATACTATCAATATCTATTATATACAGGTACTTAGACTATATTATTTCACCTTGAGAAGACGTCATTTGGGGGGATGTCATGTGTAGAATTCACTTAAGTGAGGAAAATTCTCTGAGTGCTATTCACATGGGAGTGGCCAGAAATGACTTTTTAACAGGGCTCAAGCAGCTCATGACTTTTGGTCTTAGACAAAGTGTCCTCTGGATAGCTAGAGAACATCGGATTGAAAGCGAGCTAAAGTGAGAAGGCAAACCATTCCTCACCAGGGTTGTGCTCTGGGTTTGGGAGATCAAAACCATTATCTTTAGAGAAAGTTTCTCGAAATTAACTTGTTTTTTTTTTCGAGTAGTCATCTTGACCCTACATTGAAAGAAGCAAAATATCAAGGTATATTAATCTCGCTGAATGTTCAAATCGTTCCAATTTTTCAAAAGCAAATGTCTGTACCTCCCCAAAAATATAGGGTGATTTTTTAAGAGCTTGATAACTTTTTAAAAAAAAAAAACGCATAAAATTTGCAAAATCTCATCGGTTCTTTATTTGAAACGTTAGATTGGTTCATGACATTTACTTTTTGAAGATAATTTCATTTAAATGTTGACCGCGGCTGCATCTTAGGTGGTCCATTCGGAAAGTCCAATTTTGGGCAACTTTTTCGAGCATTTCGGCCGGAATAGCCCGAATTTCTTCGGAAATGTTGTCTTCCAAAGCTGGAATAGTTGCTGGCTTATTTCTGTAGACTTTAGACTTGACGTAGCCCCACAAAAAATAGTCTAAAGGCGTTAAATCGCATGATCTTGGTGGCCAACTTACGGGTCCATTTCTTGAGATGAATTGTTGTCCGAAGTTTTCCCTCAAAATGGCCATAGAATCGCGAGCTGTGTGGCATGTAGCGCCATCTTGTTGAAACCACATGTCAACCAAGTTCAGTTCTTCCATTTTTGGCAACAAAAAGTTTGTTAGCATCGAACGATAGCGATCGCCATTCACCGTAACGTTGCGTCCAACAGCATCTTTGAAAAAATACGGTCCAATGATTCCACCAGCGTACAAACCACACCAAACAGTGCATTTTTCGGGATGCATGGGCAGTTCTTGAACGGCTTCTGGTTGCTCTTCACCCCAAATGCGGCAATTTTGCTTATTTACCATTCAACCAGAAATGAGCCTCATCGCTCATCGGACACGGACGCGAAACACATTTCGAACCGAACACTGATTTTGGTAATAAAATTCAATGATTTGCAAGCGTTGCTCGTTAGTAAGTCTATTCATGATGAAATGTCAAAGCATACTGAGCATCTTTCTCTTTGACACCATGTCTGACATCCCACGTGATCTGTCAAATACTACTGCATGAAAATCCTAACCTCAAAAAAATCACCCGTTATTACGAGTGTCGCTACAAACAAGTGCTCAAACTACCTCAATAACAAAATAATTACCGAAAAACTGCAGGTAAAATCACTCGCGCATACACGAGTCACACACACAGACATAGCGCGAGCAAACAATTGTACTTTGTGGCCAACATAAGTCATCGAAAGAGTGATTTTGGTGAATTTAACCCTTTCACGTTCGGTTTATCAGCTAAGATTACGCGCTTCCCGACGTTGTGAGGCCGCAACTTCCTAACTTTGCTGACAGCTGCAGCAGAGCAAAATGCAAAAGTTTATTTATACTCACGTCTACATGTATAACAGCTAGTACAAAGGCAAGGAAATAGAATTGTAGAAGTAGTGAGGCACGTTCCGCGATGGTCCGCGTTGCATTCACAGGGTGACACGAAAGGATTTTTTTTATTGATTTTGGGAAACTATTGGAACTGGAAATTAGAAATAAAAATGTGCTGATAATATTCCAACTCTGAGTGAGAGTTCAAGGAGCATAGTTTGTTTTTTTTTTTTGAGTCATAAAATTGAATAGTTGGCTGTCTCATGTCAAGATATACCTTCTTCGAGATAGCAAGTGTTTTATGACGAATTAAAATATAGTCCTGGAAGCTTTACTACGATAATGGCAGAGCCAAAGCTACAGAAAGAGAGAAAGAGGTTGACAGAGGTACCAAAAGAGACAGAGAAAGTGAGGAAGTTAGAGATAAAGACAGAGACAAAGACAGATTTTGGATTAATATAGCTCCGGGTAACCCATAGCCACCAATATTTTTGAACGAATATTCGATTTTAGGGCAAAAAAATGCTGAATAAGAGTCCTAAGTCTTTAAAAATGTATATAAAATCTGAACGAAAAATTGGCTATCTTCACAAATTGTACACCCTGTATATGAACATGCAAACTCATCGCTGCAATGTGTTGCCAGGCAAGCCACCACGCTGATATCTCCATATGTATGCATTGTTGCAGCAGAAAAATTGGTGTGAAAATGGAAAATTGCACGTTTCGTATGCGCTGCGTGGCAGTGCGGTGTGTGTCTTGGTATGTGATGGTGTTGGCGGTGGCAGCCGCCTCGGTTATCATCATAAATCATGTTTTTAGTTTTCACACTCTTCCGTGGCGCGCATGTCGGTCGGTAGGTTTGTGTCTTTTTTTCTCGGCGTTACACTTTTTGGTATTTCAGTTGTGTGGCAGCATTAATTCTATCAATTCCTCATGCTGTCTTTTTTATTACATGCAATTTTTTCAACACGATTTTTTCCGGTTACTTCTCTCGTACGGCAATTTTTCGCGTGAGTTTTGACCACAACAAACTTGCAGCACTTCGAATTTCGAACATTTTGACTGTGTATAGATTGGGCGCTGAATATATGTGTATATATGTGTGTGTGCGTATGAACAATGCTTTATGTGCTTTGCTTGAACTATGAAATTGTTTTGTCGCTTGGGGGTTACTGCTGTTCGGTGCTTGAGTTTTACTGTTGTTATTTGCGATTGAATTGCTCAGGCTATGAAATATTGTTTATGCAAACCTGCATGTAGAACATGATAGTTTTATGTAGGTTTATGTATATGTTTGCATGTTGCAACATACATAAATCTGTCAATAAATATTTGGAAAAATTTCTATTTAATATTTGGCCGGATTTTTATGAAAATTTTGTTATTTTGGGTTTTATAGATTCAAAATATATTTTTGAAAATTTGAAAACGGCTATATTTTGTATAAAGCCAACTTACAAGGTCGACAGACACATAATTTTTAACTTTTTATTAATTCGTCCTTGGAGTCAACTTTCAGTCGAGCGTTCATAGTAAAGAAAGGCGGTTGAAGAACAAAAAGGTAGTATCATATTGATTATAACTACATTTATGGGTCTTTAATACCGATCTCATATCATTATACCTTTGACAAAATACGGTGATTTTTCCTTTTATCGTTCATATACTAATTCTGTGTGAAAAAAACAACATGAGCCATGATTAGTCAGTTGCCACTAGGAAATGAATTCTTGATTTTCTGATTCGAATACAAGAAACTGAAGCTCTATGTTTTGCAATATAAATCCATGTTTTCCCTACTACTTTCCATACTCGGGATAGGCACCACATTTTTTTCTTTCTTTCCTCTACAAATATATAATAACAGATTCAAAAAGTTCATAGACTTCAACTGGTGATACTAAACACTTATTTCATAAATTCCCAGTTTTTAATTTAGGTCTAATTGAGAAACAGTTTCGCATTGAAAGTTTAAATTGAGATCAGTTTAAATAGAAGGGAGCTTTGACTGAATAAACAATTAAGAACTGATTTGCTATAAAAAAAAGAGCTATGAAGATTTGAAAGAACAAATATGTCTGATCGTTTTGAAGGTCCTAAAATTAAACAAAAATCTACGGAAGCTAATTGATTTGTATAAGACATAAATTATTGAATAATAAGTTTCATGCGCCGGAAATGTTTCGTGACGAAGCACCGGCATAGACAGAGAAAGATACTTAGACTGTGACTTAAATTTAAACGTGGACTTAGACTTAGACTTAGATTTAGACTTAGACTTAGACTTAGATTTAGACTTATACTTAGACTTAGGCTTAGATTTAGACTTAGATTTAGATTTAGACTTAGACTTAGACTTAGATTTAGACTTAGAATTAGATTTAGACTCAGACTTAGACTTAGACTGAGTCTTTAACTTAGACTCAGAATTAGACTTAAACTTAGAATGAGACTTAAACTTAGACTAAGACTTATACTTAGACTTAGACTTAGACTGAGACTGAAACAGAACATAAACCGAACCTGAGACAAATAGACACTAAAAGATACTGAGACTGAGACAGAGACTGAGACCGATGCAGAGACAGATACTGAAACTAATACTGAGGCTGAAGGTAAAGTTTGTTGCTTATGAGATGCAAAAAAATAAAGTGATGGTTAGTTCCACTTTACTTCATACTTTTCCAACACAATGAAGTTAAGAATCGAAAGACCGCTTAACCAAAAACAGCATTTTAAGACTCCACTCATAAGGAAAAAATAAAAACCTACACTATAATCATAACCAACAACGAACACAATATCTTCAAAGTATCACTAAAATGATGAAATATTAGCATTTTCTAAATTCTATCAACGCAAAATATTCCACGAACGTGATCGAACTGCGTGCACGCTCCTCGCTGACAACTCTGTCATTATGTGCGACACCTAAGCTGTCGACACATTCACAAGATTATGCTATTAGGAATTCACTATTACTTCGGGAAAAACGCCTCTGATGTGATGTTTTTTCTGCGCCTCCATTATCGCACCAGCAGCAGAAAAACTATGCGCGGACACATTTCGCATGCCACACACACACAACTGTTTTCTTCACATTTGCTCCTTAGTTTCCTTGCCTAACAAGTTGCACGTTCATTTGCTTGTTGCAGTTTTTGCAAGTTCTTCGATTCTCCGATTTTCCGTTTTTTCTTCAAGAAAAAATTACAGTGTTCACAAGAGCGACGAGGACGCGGAGACAACGCGGCTCGCACGTCCTGCAGCGCAACTCATCAGCGACACTTTTGTGCTTTCATATCCTCTTATGTGTAATGCCTTTAGTGGCACACTGAGTCTGTGTGGGTACTCACGTCGGGGTCTCGCTTTTGCATTATTTTAAGCTTGTGTGTCACATTTTCTGTATTCGCCCTGTTTTTTTTATTGGAAAGAAAGTGGTGTATAGACAAGAAATCTGTGCCGTGTACACTTCATTGCGTTCACGTTGCTTGCCGTGGAGGCTACGGCGCCTGCACATCTGTAGCGAACCCTTTTGTGATCCACACGTCCTCTGTCTAATATTTCGTCTAGCTGCTGCTATATGTGTGTAGTTTGCCGAGTTCACTTTGTGTTTATCGCACCGCCTATCGGAGTCATCGTCTGTCTGTTGTTTATGCTGCAATTGAAGTCGTCGCTTCAGTGCGCCAAATGAGTTTTCTCGTGGGCTCGTCTCCACCAGCCGCATTTGTCTTCCTTCTGCAATGCCTCTTTTGTCTCTTTTACAGTAATTTCTTGGGATTACTTTCCACATTTGCTATTTCGCTTTTCTTTACGGCTCATTCTCTGGCGCAACACGTACTTTGGTAATTTGAAATGCAGCGTCAATGTCAGCGCTGATGATGGCATTTGTCGTCGCGCGCACGCGTATTCACATTTTTTTTTGCAGCCCGCTTGCCGCACTTCACATGCGTGCACTTTTTGTGCCTTTTTAGCCGGAAATCAGTGTGACGATGCCGTCATATTGGAATTGGTGACTATTTTTTCTTTACACATGCTATTCTTTTTCCTCTTTGCATGATTTTCTCCCACCAGCTGCCGATTTTTGCCTCGACTCAAAGCAGTTATTTTTGTTGTAGCTATTTTTTCAGTGCTTCATTGGTTCTTTTTTGTTTCACACTTTTGCCGCTTTGCGTTGGCAAATATGTCGACAATTTGCTCAAGTAGCGTGTCTATAAAATTTAAGTTGCAATAAAATGCCGTGACATTTGCCCTGCTATGCGCATACGTATGCATGGCATGCCTCATTGCCACCAAAGCACTTACAATTGTACGTGTGAAGAAGCAATAATGGATTATTCGAATGCTTATTTGCTGCGAATTTTGCCGCTGAAATTACCTCAATTAGTGTGCGACTAAAAATTGATTCTTTGCAAGAGGAATTTTTTTTTGTTTTTTCATAATGACATGCTTTCTTCTTATTTCTCCTTATGCCGGTTTCATCCACCTTGTCGGTACACTTTGTGAAAAGTGAACTGAATTTTAGTTGTTGGACATACATAGTTTATTTCAGAATTAAGGTCTTCGTTATCTTATTGTTCTATATTTTAAAATTGGAATGAAGTTTCTTAGATAAAAAAAAAATATTTTATTTTATATTTTTTTTAGGATATACAAAGTATGTCTCAAAGTAAACAGGACTTTTTGAATTTAGCGCCCCCTGGTGGCGCCATCTTTATGTCGACTGATGCGTTGGAATCTGCTATCTTTATCGATTGTCCAGAATTTCATGACATTTCTTAGGTTGGGAGTGAAGTTATTGCGTTTTAAGTGTCAGTACGATTGTATTATCGATGCGAAAATGAGCTTCGAACAAAGAGCCAACAATAAGTTTTGTTTTAAAATTTGTAAAACTTTTACCGAAACATTTCAATTGATGAAACAAGTTTATGGCGATGATTGTCTATCCCGTAGCAGAGTGCACGAGTGGTTCCAACGTTTTCAAAGTGGTCGTGAGGACATAAATGACGAACAACAAGTGGGCAATCAAAATCCGCGATCACCGGAAATTCCATCGAAACTGTACTTGAATTCATCAAAAATCAATCGAAATCATTATTGAAATTCATGAAAATAGAATTAAAAATCTCCAAAACGTCGATTTATTGCATTTTGACCGAACATTTGGGCTTACGAAAGGTGTGTGTACTGTTTGTTCGGCTCAAATTGACTGACGACCAAAAATTGCTCAGAATCCAACATTCGAAGGACGATTATTTGACCAAAAGGCACATTTTAACCATTAATAACCTGACATGGCACTGTGCGACTTCTTCCTTTTCAGAAAAATGCATTTACCCATGAAAGAAAAGCGTTATGCAGACGTAGAGACCACTCAAAAGGCTTGGACCGGCATACTGGCGGCCATATCAGCCAACGAGCTAAAACACTGGTTCGACATGCTTTTGGACCGAGCAAAAAGTTGTAATGAAGCAGAAGGAGACTATTTTGAATAAAATAAATTTATTTTGCCGAAAAATCATTCGTTCTGTTTACTTTGGAACGCTCCTTGTACACTTCATATTCGTCCCGAAAATAATTTAGGAAACTGAAAATGAAATCAAGAGGACAGAGTGGAATACTAGCTTTCAACAGTTTTTATGTCCCATCTTAGTCTATTCAGAAGAAACAAAAGTTACTAAACTTTTTAATCGCATCGCTCGGCATTATATTTTATTTTGTTTCAACTTAGAAAGTTCATGAGAATTTAACATTGACTACAATTACATGGAACATGTGGGTTCCTGGTTTAGTTTAGATATTTCTTAGCCCTTGTAAAGCTTATTTTCTTAAAAGTCCGGCACAGATAACAATAGTAAACTTCTTTTATATATTAGTAATGAAATCGTTTCGAAATTTCTGTCCTTAGGAAACCACCAGTGGAGCAGTTTCTTTTCGGCAAATATTTACTATTTTATTTAGCAAAGCCACTTTTTAGAAGTCGTTTGTAGGTTTCCCGCCTGTAGACTTTACTGCTAATCGACTAGTTTTCTACAAGTGAGCATGACCCAATTTCAGTTAGAACCTTGCTACAGAAAGCTTCAAGACGAAAAGATATGTACATAAATATTTTTATAACATTAAACAGAATACAATCCTTTAAACTTAGGTTTGGCTTAGGTTATGTAATCAGGCTTATACTCTTGGAGCCAAGAATAATGCTACTTAAGCAGCTACAAACGCTTTTCTATTGTGATGCCCAGTATTACCAAGTATAGATCAGAAAGATCGTGACATATTGATGAAGCGCCTTGTCACTGTCAAACATTTATTTTTACTAACAAAATCAGTTCCAACCAATTCGCCAGGTTCACAGGAGGTATGAACTGTGATGCTTTTATCTTAGTCGAAAGCAGAACATTGTAGAATAATGTGTTTCCATCTTACTCATCTCCATACAACTTTGACAGCTTGAATCCTCCCAAGATCTTTATCATAACACCATCGGCACCATTAAGCCACTGCGGCGAGATGAATCTTGCTACGTGCAAGTAATTCAATCTATCTCTGTCGTTCCACCCTCTCTAGAATTTCGTAATCACACAAGTGCTGGTAACTGACCAACGCTTGCAAAGCTTGTGTAGGGTCTACAGATCCACCGCCAAACTATGTTTTCAAATGTTAATCTTTAAATTTACTTTATGCCCTTTTCTCAACAGAAAGCTGCTTATTTGTCAAAACCGCCGATACCTAAACGATCAATTTCAACTTTTGTATGGAAAACGTTTGTATTTGCCAAGGTAGCTTCATGAAATTGTATTATTATCTAGGACAAAGATGAAAGCTCCGAGAAATTGTTCAGTTCGGCTCACTATGGTACATAGCTGGCACTCAAACTGACCGATAATAAATAAGATAAAGATTGTTTTTACTCCTTTATGCTATAAAATGCACCTGTGAAGGGTGTTATGACTTCGGAAATTAACATTTTTCTTTTTTTAATAATTGCTCAATCAATCCGATGAATTTTTTTCAGAATCAAAAAAATCTGTACCTTAACTATGAGTCAAAAAGAAAATTCCTAAGTCCACAAGTTGGTAAGTGCTTAAGCAAGTAAGTATATTATGTAATTACACGTTTCAGAACGGAATATATGCACTTAAGTAATTGAATAAGTATGTAAGTACATAAGCATATAAGAATAAACACTTAAGAAAATAATAGCCTAGCCAAAATAACACGTATGGCTACGCATAAGTACTTAAGTATGTCGTGTAATTAACAAAAAAATGTTGGTAGCTCGTATTACGCAGCATACACGCGGTCATGCATAAAATTATATATATTAGGGTGGGTCAAAAAAAGAAATGCTGTTTTTCGCTTCGTACGCTGAAAAATTGGTTCATAGACACCTCTAAGCACATTCGTTTTTTTTTTTGAGCCACCTTAATATATATACTACTATCCATATGGTATATGCGCCACATTTTGGCATTTTTTTTCTGGAGACACAGAAAGCTATATTATATTATATATTTGTATGTATGGTTCTTATGTATGTATATAGCTACATATATATTTGTAAGTACATAAAGCCGCCTTCTTTGAGTGCCGTAACTTTTTTTACCACACCGTCTCCTTCCGTTCGTCGGTGCTGCTTTGCTACTTTCATTTTCTAATACAGCTGTCGTTTTATATGAATTTATTGCCATCGCGCTCGTCTGCATACATAATGATTTCAAAAATTTATTTCATGCCACCAAATGACACACACATACTCGCTTACACATCTACATACATATATTTTAAGTTGCGCATTTTTTCCTTTCCACATTTTACAATATTGGCGAAACTTGTCGCCCCACTTGCGCGCTTTGTGCCTTCTTTTGAGCTTCTTCGAGCCTTTTTTTTTTGAATTTTTCTTTATTTTTACATTTGAAATATTGTTGTTTGCTTGTTTGTTGTTGTTGTGCGTGCCTTTTCTGCCTTAAACTCGAGCAATTTATACTAGCTTAGCCTAGGCTCGGAGTTAAGTGCGCAGCGAAAAATAAAAAAAAATGTGTGTGGGACTTCGAATTTATGTTTGTGTGCGTGTGTGTGTGATTGAGTGTGTGCACGCGTCACTGCTTGACTTTAAACTTTTTTCATTTATTTATTTGACTTACTTTTTTTATTATTTTTGGAGCAGCGAGCGAAAGAGTTAAGCATTCAAGATAAATGCTGAATCTGTGACTGAAATTCTAAACATTTCCGAAGTACAACAAAAAGGCAGAATTTATTGCATTGCAGCGCCGCTTTTTTTCTTCGCATGTGTGTGTGCGTGTTGTTCTAGATTACATATTCAAATACCCGCGCGTATTTGTTTGGACTTTTACAAATGTTGTCATGTTAGTAATCAATAATTTAAAAAGTTTTCTCGTGTAGTGCCTGCCACTTGATTGTTGAGGCGGGCAAACTTTTTCGTTGCATAAATATGGCAACCCTTGGCGCTTAAAGGGTTAAGGCTACTTTGATTGGTAGCGATTAATTTAGAGCGTGACTATGAGAAAATAATTTTTTATTGAAAAAGTGGAAGGATGAAGCTGTTTTAAGCCACTTTCGAACGATTGATTGATTGCTGTGGGGAGATTTTTCAAAGCAGACATTTACGTGCGTAGTTTAAGAAATTATTTTTTTGAACGAAAAATACCGAAAAAGTGTTTTCAGAATACCTGAAAGTATTCTAGATTTGCTTTATTGTGACAAAAGTGATTGATTTCGCAGCTTTTAGACAGAAATAGAAGGGAAACATATCAAAACTGGCCTGCTTTTATAATTAATTTCATAAACAAAGTCTCTACCGTTATTTTATAATTTAAAGCCTAAAGGTAGGCAACTTTTTCATAAACAAAGTCTCAAATTTCATTTTATGACCTAAAGCCTAAAAGTAGGCAACTCTTAAATTTTTGAAAATTTAATTTTTTTAATTAGTATATTCGTCAATATTGAAAAAAAATTACAAGAAAACAGTGTGCCCAGAATATCCAAAATTTTCCAGATTAAAGATAGGTATATAGGCTGATATTCATGAGACCAGAAATAATGCCACTTGGTTTGCAAGAGACGCTTGACCGTACTGAAGATTTAAGATATTTCGACGAAAAATTATTGACTTCGGAGAATCTTCATAAATAAAGAGTTTCGTTTAATTCGAATTCCAGCCTAAACGTAGGCAACGTTTCTTTATTTTTGTGGAAAAATACCTTCTAAAAAATGAAGGGATATAGTATATTTTTACATTTGTTTCTAACGCTTTCGATTTCAATAAAAAACTATTCAGAAAAAGTCTAATTTCATTCGTTTAAGAATTCCAGCCTAAAGGTAGGCAATGTTTTCTTATTTTTGTGACAAACTTCTTTCTTAAAGAAAATAATGAGACGACTTTATTATAAAATGTGTGTCTGTCGCTTTCAATTTCAATAAATGTCTACACAGAAAATTCTAACTTAATTCTTTTATGAATTCCAGCCTAAAGATAGGCAATTTTTTTTTGTCTTTTCTAACAAACTTCTTTCTAAAAAATGTAATTCCACGCTACTATGGTAATAATTGTTTCTCTCGTTTTCGATTTCAATAAAAGTTCACACAGCGAACTGCTTACCAAAATAATTGGCGTGACAATCAAAGCAGTTAAAGGAAAAAACAACAAAATGGCACAAAGCAAATAGAAATATTTCCAAAGTTAAATACCTGTAAATAAATTTTTGAAATAAACTTTGTCGCAGCAAAGTCACCCAAGCACTTAAGCCGCTTAGGATAAGACAAATTACTATAAATAAATAATGCAGAGAAAAGAACAAAACGCAAAACGACGAAAAGTAAATAAATAGCATTAAAAGCAATCAAGCGAGCGCGAAACAATCAAAGCCCAGCAAAGCGAAAGAGCAGGATTCGGAAGAAATTTAAAAAGTCTGACAGCCGTTATATGCTCTCCTACTGCAGATTAGTGTCTTAAGCGTCAGATGTCTTCCTTGTGTTACCGCTTATGTTTGTCGCAAAGTGTTTTTTGGGTGTTTGTCGCCTCTTTTCGGCTATTAAAAATGGCCAACAGGTGCTGCCACCTAACAGTTGTTGACACTGCTTTATTAATAAATAAATAATGTACAGGTCATGCCTGGTAGTAATCAATGTGACATTTGCTACCCTTTTTCCACACTTGACAAACAAAATTGGAATTTATTTATTTATTTAAAATCAGCCTAAAGGTAGGCAACATTGTTGAATAAAAATCGTTGAGTGGTTATATTCACTCGCAAGTCTGAGTACATCGTTCATTTGCTATTTATTTATTTAATAATTTAATAGTAAATAAAAAATACTCCTCAGTGAAAATTTTTAATTTCTTTGATCACGTAGTCGATCTACAGTAGGAGCTTCGAAAAAAGGTATCTAGCGTTGAAGCAAAATTTAGTGCTTACGATCAAAATCTAAAAAAATTTGTTAAAATTTTAGATTTATGATTTTGATTGACACATTGGTGACTTATAAAAGAAAAAATATCTTTTCAGCAGGTTAAAAATCGAAAAATATATCTTCGAATCAGATCAAACTCAAATTCGACTAGCAAACAGTCGTCGCACTCGTGGCTTGGATTAACATCAGTCTCGTAGTCCGAAAGGTGCTACTTTGGGCTGACTAGGCAATATAGAACTAAAGTCCTCTCTCGATGAACAAAGAAAAAACTGTGGAAGTCATCGTCCCCGTCCTGCTATGTGATGGTACGATGTTACGAATGAAGAGGAAAGACCTCCACTACGTTGGAAACACCTGGTGGAGAAGGATCTCGCTATACTTGGAGTCTGCAATTGGAGAACGACTGGCGCTAATAAAGAAGTTAAAGATATTCGCTAGGCCACTAAATTAAGATATATCTCCAACTCTGATCACAAGCGATATTTAAATGAATTAAAATCTGGACTTCCAGACGGACAATCATCCACAGCTATGAAACAAGAATATTGCGTTTTTATTACTGACTGGTTTTTGACTTGTGTGCTGGAGCAGAATCTTGTTGGAAGTTCCAATGCACTGCATCGAACAGTGTATGCTTAGCTATCGAACCACGCCTTCTAAAACTTTCTGCTGATACACTTTTACCCAGTTTTAACCCCTATTACACATCAGTGCAATGAATAGACCTATTCCGTCTTTACAGGAGACTCCTTATCAAACCATTATTGCAGCTAGATGGTGACCATTAAACCTTTTAAATATTTTTTGCGTCGTTGGGAGCTATTGAGTAGATTTTGATTTTTAAAGACTTCTTCAGCAGTAAAAATTGTATTCTTTCATGGACTGAAAAAGCCGCTTGTCTCTGTTGACCCTATTTTGCTTCCAGTGCGTTGTCAGAGGATAACCAATAGATCAAAAGCAGCTTCTCTTAAGAGGATCAAGATCAAAAAAGTCTTGAGATATGTCTGGTCGATAATTATGTTTCGCTTGTTATAGCTTTCTGTTATCTAAGAGATTTTCGGCGAAGACATTGAGGAAACTGGCACGATGAAGTATATGTAAAACTCGAGACCTAAACAAGAGTATAAGACCTATGGTTTGACAGTAGGTTTTCATATAAGGATCAGCTCAAAAAAGTCTTGAGATATATCTGAACGATTTATATGTTTCCCTTGTTATAGCTTATTGTTACAATGAAGCTTCTCTAAGACTGAACTAGTCAAAGTTTCATTACAGTGCTATTATTTCTCAAACGCGAAATATGCTGACTTTAAGTATATTTTTACGATCATATGCGATGCTTAAAAAACAGACATATTTACACAGAATTTCGTGTCGATGAAATCTCAAATGGTGGACAATACTATAAAATGGACTTTGACTTTTAAAAAGCGCTATAAATGGCGACTGTTGAAGTTTAAAGATGCGGAATTTCAACATGTCATTAATTTTTAGGAACGCTACGCTCGACCACTGACTATACAGCACACACACTTACAATTTTACATTTGTATACATACTCGTATAACAAACAGTAAAACCTCTTTCGAAGACTCGAACACAGGACAAATAGCTGACAAGCAGACCGAAACGGAACTGGGTTATAAAGCGCAAACAAATAGAAGTATTAAAGTGGACCATACACTTACGTGTCTTAATATGGTCCAATGTGCGCATGTATTAGCACAAACACACACTCATTTCGACTGCAAACGAACACACTTGCTTTTTGACAAAAACTCGTATTTGACAAAAATCAAAAAAACAAACCAAAAAGCATCGGAATTCAGCAAAAGAGTTTGAAAATCGTTAAAATTATCGTAAATATTTACGATGCACTTCATTTCACTTTATGCGTCAAATATTCATGAACGAAGGACTCAATTTGTATGTGTGCGTGTTTGTTGTAATCACAAGTGTTGGTATATGCTCATATGAGCGACTTTTAAATAGTGAATGACTGGAGTCGGCGAAATAAGCATTTAAACGAGCATAATCATTTGAGTTTCATATGAATTTCGCCATTCTCGCCAAATATGTGTGTAATAACGATAATGTCTGGCTGATAATGGTGGCGATAACGCCGCTCGCCAATGTGATAATACAGCGAAACGAATCAACAGCGAACGGGAGAGGGCGGAATGTTGTAAATATCCGATATGAGCTCTTAACTTTGGAAGTTGCGCTTTTGATTGGTGTTGTATATGAATTTTGAAGAAAATAATTGGAGAGCAAAAAAAAAATTTTATTGGATTTAATATGGAAGAGACGTTGAGTGAGTTGAGTTATTGTAAATTGAAAAATTGGAATTTCAAATTTTGGAAAATCAATTTTTGATATACATTTTCAGTTCGTTCCTTATACCCTTAAAAGTCAGAATATATATTTCTCCCCCTAAACTCGAGAGATATATAGTACAAAGTGGAAAATAGTAGGCAAACTCTAACATAGCTAAAGATATAAGCGAATAGAGTTGCCAATGTGTAGAAAAAATATGTCGAACTATAAATTACTAACTGTAGCTAACTAATTGTAGAAATGTCATGAGAAATTCTACAAATAACAGCTCTATTAAAAAGTCCCCGATCTGACACATTCTATATATAGAACTAAGCAGTATTAATACCATATGGTTTTTAGTTAATCCTTACCCTCAACAGACGTGAATATATATATTACAGCTGTTGAATCGTTGGTTTGAAAATTATAACATTTTGAGTGAGTTGGTAAAAAGAACTTTCGCGTGTTGATAAAATATTGCTTTTTGAAGGAAAAAAATATAGTTGAAGCAATAACTTAGTCCTATGACAAGTGTTTGGATTCTACCCCAAGAAAATCAACCATCAATGATCGGTATGCTTAATTCAGAGGAAGTGGAATAAGCACCGAAGAGAGGTTGCTACCGAGAAAAACAACACAAAAAGTCCACAAAATAATTCTGGATGACCATAAAGTGCAGTCTTTTGAGATAGTAGGCAGTCTAAAGATATCAACTGACCGTGTACATCATATAATTTACGAATATTTGGATATAAGAAAGCGCTGTGGAGAGTGGAAACCGTGTGAGGTCCCTTTTGATCTAAAACAACAACAAAATGCTGATTTGGAGATGTTCTGAGTTGTTCAACGCAACAGTCATCTGGTAAAACTATGGCGTCTGTATTTGAGATGCCGAAAAACGGCCGCGTTTAAAGAAAAAAAATTCTGTTTTACTAAGACTGACTTAATTATTGTCTTGGCGAAACAGCACTCTATCTTTCTTCAAGTCACAACTCTGTAAATTCTAAAATCCAAGAATCGGACTTCCAATTGCTTCAGCATCCAGTGTATTCTCCAGATCTAGCCCCCAGTGACTATTTCTTGTTCTCAGATCTCAAAAGAATGCTTGTTGGGAAAAATTTTTGGTCGAATGAAGAGGTGATCGCAGAAACTGAGGCCTATTTTGAAGCAAATGACAAATCGTACTACAAAAAAAAAATGATTTCGAAAAGTTAGAGGGTCACTATATTAGTGCATCACACTTGAGTACAACTATGTTGAATGAAAATAACGAGTTTTGGCAAAAATATGTGTTTTACTATGGCAGGCCGGGGACTCGTCCATCCAATTCCATTTAAGATATGACATCGAAGAATTTAAAGACAAAAGTGCTTAACGAACATCGTGTTGGCATCAGAGTGATAGAAGAAGGCCTAAACACATTTTATAGATTGATTCAACACATTGCGGTTAATGTTGAGAAACCGTTCAACAATCAAGATAAAGGCACTCCAGAAATTAACTCGGTCTTATTTCACCGAAGGCACAGAAGGACATCCTAACCGAGGCATATAAGAAGTGTATGGAAAATTGTATTAAGCGTTTCAATGCTTGCATTGGCTTCAGAGGCCATAAATATTTGTACAAATAAGTTTTTTTCCAAATTTTTTTTTGTGTTAAACCAAGCTAAATTTTATAAAATAGTGTTTCCAAATTTTACAAGTTAGGTTGATTTCAGAAGGCTTCCAAGGGTATCTTTTGAGACCGAGGGTATTCATTCATATTGGAATTTTACTTATCAGATTGCTTACAGAGATGGTAAAATGGGTACTATATTCTCACTATTCTATGAAAATCAAAAATCATTACTAAACATGTTAAGATAAATATTTTTCAAGCCGACATATCTTCCTAAGCCTTTGCTTTTATATATGGTAAAATAAATTTGAAATATCTATAAAAGACATGATTTTTTAAGAGAAAAAAATTTATATAAAATGTGTTTAAAGATCCAGGAAACAATTTGGAAAATTTGACAAAAATATGTGAACGGAAACAATCATTTTAAAAAGAAAGCATGTAAAGCACGCCACTAAAGGAGGAAGAAGAACCAAAAACGACGGGAAACCAAAATAAGTGCAGCCAAGTTATGGCCAGCGAAACGGGATGAGCGTGCGAATGGCGCAAAGTATTATTGCCTTCATTTCTCGAAAATAACAAACGATATAACAGTACCGACAAAAGCTTACATAAGAGCCACAATACATGCGCAAAAATGCATAAGAACTTAACAACTTAACTCTTTCACATAAAAAAAAGGAAGGTAAAAATAAAAAAATAGACAGCAATGGTGGCTGGGCGGGCAGAGAAGCAACAGTAATGCCACAGCGAAGAGCAAAGCAATTGTGGTGACGGTGTCGAAGCTTTAAAACAACACGTTCAAATCAGTGGCAAGGCAAAGTGTGCCAAGTGGAAATTTATTTTCATTGCGACGGCGAGCGGGTAGCCGACAAGCGGGGCACATGAGCGTGGTGAGAAAGCTAAAGATGCTAAAAAGTGACAGTAAAGCAGTGAAAAGCATGACAACAGGCGCATGTGAGCATACAAACGAGCATAAGAAGCGCGCGTGATGCCGCTCAGTTCAGCGAAGATATTTATAGTATATGTATGTGTGTGTGTGCGTTGTTGTAACGCGTAAAAGCATACATGTGTACATCATTTGACTGTCTGGCTGCGTGGATTTCACGGCATGTGGAAGTCTTTATTGCGCGAAAATTTCGCTTGCATACTTTTCGGCGGCTGACAGCACGTACAGCAAACAACTAACAAAAAAATAACAACAACAACAAATTTGACTAGGAATGAGCTGCGTTTTGAAAAAAGATTGCCACGGCAATTGGCGCAGAAAAAAGATATAAGAAAAGAGACGAAGTGCCTGCGTGTGCCAAAGCAGCTGAAGAAGAAGCTGCAAACTTCACGAATGAATTAAATTTAGCGCACGCTATGCAAATAACTTAAAAAATTGGTGACTGCCAAAGCCAACGCCATAGCCAAAGCCATGGGAAAAACTAAAGATGGCGATGGCAACGAAAGCCAAGGAAATAAGCGAAGAACTCGGATATAAATCGAGGAAAAAAGTGCACAAAAGAAATTGGTTGTGCGCTTGTGAACCGAAGAAGAAGTTGAAGGTTGAAAAATTTCGCAGCGCGTACAACAACAAAAATGCAGCGGCAGATACAGTTTATACAAAAGCAACAACAAACACAAAGCATGTGGCAACAAAGCAGCGGAGAACACGCGTAAACGCTCGGCGCTGAAAAGGAGTCGAGTGTATTGGAGCAGTCAGGAGGAGGAGGAGGAGGAGGAGGTGGACAATGCGTGGAATGAACGGGAATTCAAGAGCTCTGCACTCAAATTGAGCACATCATGTTGGCTTTGCTATGCACCGGCATTGGTTACACTGCCGGCTCCATTACCAACAACCAAATGAAGGTGAATGCTAGCGAAAAATTGCAGAAAAGCATACGCGCTGATGGTAGGGGTGGGGGGTGAAGTGCGCTGCACGCAGTCGTGCATGGAAATAATTTGTGAAATACGAGCAGCTATGAGCTGCACGGTTTTTAAAAGCACTGCGCGCGAGTACATACTACGCAGCTTTGCACAGTCAAGGCGATGGTGGCATTGTGGAGCAAAAAAAAAAATAAAAAAAATAAAAAAAAAACGAAAAAAAGTAATGGAAATGAAAAACTCGACAATCTACGCAAAAGCGTCTCAGCAAATATAATTTACTTAACACTACATTTGTAGAAGCACACACGCACACACGCGTGCTATTCAACTCAAGTGACCCGTGTAAGCATGCGTATCTGGTTGGCAGTCCCAAACGTCGGCCGCAGCACCTTCAAGTTCCCAACGAGGTCACTCTGCGTCACACCACTAGCGCTCACACATACATATATATATATGTACCAAGTTGAGCTGTGATACTTTAAATCCTACGCAAACATCATTTACTCGCCAATAGCATAGCATACTTACAGGCGACTGCACACTGCTCAGTACATTACCCTTTTAATGGCTTCATAAAAAGACTCAATGGTCTCATAGTTCCCTGCATAATGATTTAATTAAAGACACACAAATAGTCATTAAATTTGCGACGCCTGTGGTTTTTGTTAATCTAATTTTCTTCTATTGGCTACTTGATATGCTTTCGGGTGCAATCTTTTGGGTAATTTGACCCCAAGCAGCGTTCACTGGCATTCGTGTGTAGTTGTTTGCTGCTGTGTCGGGTTTGTCGACTGTGATTATCATCGCATTGCGTAGGGAATTTTAATTAAAAATCGTTTGTTAGGATTTAAATGGATTTAAATGCGCCGAGATTAAGCTTGAGGCATTTTATGACTGTATGCGCTCCTAAAGGTATGCTATTAAATGGCGCATAAAGATTGCTATGCAAATGTTTATCTTACATGAGTTTATACCTAAGAATTTATTGAGGTAAAATTCTAAAATATTGCAATAAAAGTGCTGGTAGTTTAATTACGCTTATGAATTTTCGCTTTATTTCTTGAGATTAAATTCGGCTTCAGGTAAATAATTTAATTGAAATTCGAAATTCATTTTGAATAGTGGTTAAGTAAGCACTAATTTTATTTACGTACACATGCTTTGCTTGGTACAAACTTCAATCTTTAAATGAATTTAATTAAATTGAGCGCCTAAAAGTGTGCTATGAATCATATTTTTTTAACACTAAATTGAGAGAAAATATGAAAAAACAACTGACACAAGGCAAATATCGAACACTGAAAGAAACTTGACAAAATAGGGGGTGAACTTTCAAAGATGCTCTATTTATAGCCAGAGAAGAAGCCACTCATTAAAACTTGTGAAAAAGACTAAAAGTTCAAAAGCAGAGCACAGTGGTAAAAATGACGAGAGAATCCACTATTCGAACCATGAAACTTTTCTTGGAAGTATCTCATAATTTGCGTTGATATGAATTTTCGGAAATCGCTTTAGCAGTCTAAATTCCATGATCAAATTTAGCTGGAACAATTTTTCCTCGTTTGAGTTTACGAAATGTACTTTGATATACAAGTACAGTGCTAATCTATTCGATAAAAATTCAAATTGTAAGATCCTAAATTTTCAAGTTTATCCGCGTAATAATTTTGTCTACGTTTTTAAACGCGTTTTTCTCGAAACTGTGTTTTTGAAGTCAGCTTGCAAGATTTCTCGAGAACGACTCAATCCATCTTCGTGAAATTTTACAACTCTTAAAGACTTGGACGAAGATTTGTTTTTTTGATTAAAACTGTTAAAAAAAAAATGTCGGGAAATTTTCACTGAAATTTTCATTTTTTGCACCTGTATTTTGTCTACCAAAATTCCAATTTTCAGTTGTTTTCCATTGCGTAAGTTCTAAGGCCCGGAAATTGGCTCGCAATAGCCTAGTTTAAAATATTTTTTTTTTTAATTTCAGAATTTCTTTGTTAATGGTGTATGTTTGCAACAACAAAAAATTCTAATAAAATATTTCAGTTCTTATATAGGAGAAAATTTTTTTTGAAAATTGCTCTTGTTTAGTCGAGGAAACCCATATAATTCCTTAAGGATCTTCAGGAAATTCATTACTTAAGTAATCGTTTAAGTCACTAAAAGCAGCTCAGCTCTGCGATAGATTTTTTTTTAGAAAATCTGAACTCTAAAGTCTTCTCAGTGTATGAGCGGAACTGAACGATAGTTAATATGTCAAAGGGTAGGTCGAAAGGCTGGCTGACCACAAGCGGTCGCACTTAGGACATCAAGACATCATTCAGTAAGTATTTGAGACTCAATAAAACCATGTCAATTCCAATTTTTCAACTTTGTAGATAGATTTCGATTACTGGGAGCCATAAAAAATATATCACTACACTACACACTGTGCTGGATTTTAATGATTCTGCTTTATCTTAATTCTGAAGATTAGATTGCAGAGCTACAAGTCCTTTGATGACTACCATGCTACTAAGTTTCCTCGCAACTAAATGAGTGGCTTTTTAATTTTTCTACATTCCACAGTAGTGTAGCTGTATTAGTAATTGTTCTAAGAGGTTTTTGAGGGAACTGAATGGTCTTGGGAAACTAAAGCGATCCGATTTTCGATTCCTCCTTCCTTCTTAAGACAAGGAGTCTCAAAGTTATTAAGTGGAAGTTTATTGATTGCCCGCGCATAATCTTATTATCTCCAATAATGTAAAAGAAGATTTTACATTTCGATTGTGTTATTTTTATGCCTTGAAAGGGGTATATTGAGTTTGCCGAGAGTTTGTTTGTAACAACTCAGATGAAATGTCGGAGACCATATAAGTAGTATATATAAATGACCAACCTGGCATTGACATAGTTTAGCGAATTAAGAGACAGCGGCTACGTTAGCTAGGTCGTATTGTCTGTGAGAGTCAAGAGTATTTGACGCAGTACCCACCGGGGGAAGCAAAGCAAGAGGAAGAGCTTCATTCCGTTGGAAAGACTAGGCGGAGAAGAGCCTGGCTACACTTGGAATCTCCAAACAGGAAAAAAGAATCTCGACTGGCGCGCTGTTGCAACTCTATAACCCCGTAAGCGATGTCTACTCCAATAAGGATGAAAGAGAACCTGACGAGCTGAGTCGATTTATCCATATTTGTCTGCCAGTCCGTTTGTCTGTAATTATGCGAAATAATCACTTAGTTTTTGAGATATTGTTCTAAAATTTTGCACATGGCATTTTCTCTTCAAGAAGGTAATAGTGGACTACTATTGATTGATTGTCATACAAACTAAACGATTGGAATGAAGTGTTTGTATGGAAAACTTTTTGGTTTGACTAGAAATCTTCATAGATTTTGGCAAAACTATTAGCCGAAGCAACAGAGTAATCTCCGAAGAAAATTTTTCGCTCGGGCCACTATAGCTGCCATAAAATATGAAGGACCAAAATCAAGTTCTTGAACGGAAAATATTTTTTTTTATTTTTGGTTGAATATGAAAAGAGCAAGGAAAAATTATTGCAGAGTGACTCTCGTTCCTAATACAATGACTATCAGCTGTAGGTTTGAAAATATGTCGTTAAAGGAGTTCTGAGATCTAATAAGAGTAAGGTAAACTGTTAAAAATCGAAATTGTATTCTGGAATAAATTAGCTAATTTGGGAGTATGCCTACCTTTCAATACAAGAACTAGATACTCGAGAGAAATGTGTATGTTTCATCAAGAATTTTAGTTATGAAGACTAATCGATATTAAATCAGCAACGCTTAAGCAAATTGCTGCTATGGAGATGGATGAGAAAGATATTATGCTGAATGAAGACGAAATCTCAAAGCTTCGGATAGGAAATGTATTAAATCTTAACAATTTGACAAAACTTATAATTTGAGTTCACCACACTCACTTCAAGTTTTGGATACAACTAACTAAAATCATAAAGTTTCGTTTAGGAAAAATATTAAATCTTAAAAATTTTATAGACCTTATTATTCGAGTTAGCCGCACTCACTTATGGAAGAGCGATTAACACTGAGGCTGAAAATTTATGGCTATCCAGACATTTTCCTTATTTATTTATAATAGTTCTTTAATAAAGTTTTAATATAAAAACATCTAAACACACACATACCTTTTCAGTCACTCACAAATGAATTTTATCAACAAATTTCACATTTTCTTTTCACATACCTGAAAGTAAAGAAGAAAATATATTTTTATTGTAAAAACAATTAAGCGGGTTATATGTAAACATGAAATTGTAAAATTAAAAATTAACATGAAATATTTGTGCTAATACATATGTATACAAGTAATATATAACTGAAAAACTATTTAATTTATTTCGAATAAAATTTTTGTTTGCGAGAAATTTAACAATTTAAGAAACAGCCAGCTTGTAAAGTAAATAAACAGCATAAATTGAAACTGCGTTACAAAGCGAATACCAACAAAATCTTTTAATAAATGCTTAAATATTTTATATGCCATTTTACAGACATTTTCAATGCTTTATAACGGATTTTATTTTATTTAATGTTAGTATGTGTGTGTGCGGAATTTATTTTAATGCCTAACCGCAAATTTACATTTCCGTTTTAAGTTCTAATTTCTTTGCGCAAAGCTGTTGCACTTGTCTACATCTGTATAACGGTTTATGCTTGCCATTTCCTTTGCCACACAACGCAGCAACAAACAGTGTGCCATGTGGCATGTTGCAGCAACACGAGTGAATTAACAAATATTACACATGTATATGGATGTATGTATATAAATATATATTTGCACATAATACATTTTATTGCTACGAGCAGCATATAATTACATATGTACATTAGTAAAATGCTGCATCGAAATGCTAATATTGCAGTAATCGCATTTGCCACAGCGCGCACAAAATTTCCATATGCAACATTGGCTAAGTATAAGTCTGTGCGTGTGTGTGTGCTTGTTCACACGTGTAAATATAATGGATGCGTAAAACATGTGAAATTTTAATTAAACACCGCAACATGCTGGCAACGCCTGTGTTTATTAGAATATTTTTGAAAGACTGTCTACAGACATTTCCAAATGTTTATGTGTGTTTGTTTCGCATGCGTGTGTAAGTGCTTAAATTTTGGCAAACCGAAATAATTTTAATGGAACTTAAAAGTCATGGCATGAAAATGTTTATGGCGCAAGTTTCATTTTATTCCTCTTTAATTGCTTGCTGTCGGTAAGACTTTAAGTTTTACTTCCAACAATGCTCATACTAAAGCTTAGGAGATTTACAGCGAGCAGTAAGCGCTCTTATTTTCGGCTCTCAGAGAGAACTGATACTCAAAATTTTCACTGCTCTCAGAGAGAACCTGAGACTCCGAATTTCATTCGACTCTGAGCTGAACACGGTGTAAAAGAGTGATTATTTGGCAAGAAGTAATGAAGACCAAGCTTGAGTATTGAAAAAATTCAAGGTGAAGTATCCAACCTGTAAATATTTCTTCTGTAGAAAGAATATTTGGATATATTTCTAACAGAAGTCCAAAGTCTAAGTAAAGTATTATTTCTTGTTCCGGAGATTGTGTTCCACGTTAGATTTCAAGACTCTTTTTATGTTATTACTAATCCAAGACCACCGAAATTGTGTAGAACTGTGAAATCCCGACAGTGTATTGTGTTCTGAGAGTCCCGATGGTAAGGTACCGACGGCTCTTAGCGCGAGAACTAAGACTCCGAACTTCACTGGACTCTGAACCGAACAACAAAGAATGATTCTTGCTAAAGGTAATAAAGACAAAGTATAAATATTGAAAAATTTCTTGGTGAAGTGTCCAACCTTTCAATATTTGTTTTGTCACGATCTAAAAGCGTAATTCTATGGTTAAGAAGTGAAAAAGACCAAGCTTGAATGATGAAAAATTTTAGAATCAAATTTTTAACCCATAAATATTTGATCTTTGGAAATAATATCCATATATAATTTTAAGAGGTGTCCAAAGTCAGTATACGTAAAAGATATTGTTTCTTACTTCCGGAGATTATGTTGCGTGGGTGATTCTACGATGGATTTCAAGGCTGTTATGCTTTATCTCATTACTGCTGATTTCGATCTGACCGAAACTGTATAGAGCTGTGAAGTAACGACAGTTTATTGTGTTCCGAGAACCCAGAAGGGAAAGTGTTGCCGTCTTTACAATCATACCTCGGTGATCTTATCTTTAAACAGTACTCTCTCGAGTATGAGCTGGAGAATTTATTCAAATGGATTGCGATTCAAGCTTTATTTTTTGTCAAGAAGCACAGAAACGCTGAAACATCTTGCTTCTCATAAGATTATCGATTCAGACGAAAGTAGATTTTCAGTGTTTTTGGACTAGAAGCAGGTTCTTCATCTACCAAGACTTAACTAAATTGGTTCTGCCGACTAACCTGACTTATTATTTGACTTTCTGGTTAGGTTCTAGCTCGGTTTCGAAGGACTTCCACAAGGCAGAAGAGGCATACTTTTCAATAAATACCGATCTCTCTGAAAGCAGGTTAGTCCGTCCGAAGTTCAAGGAAACCAAGCCTACAAATGAACAATAGGAAAAGTGAGCTCCCAAAGAACGACAATCGTTAGAGTGCATTCTTTAAAAATACAAATTTCCAGATCTATTATTCAAACACATTAAGGCTTCACGGCAAACATCAAATAATAGTTAAGCAAAACTTTCCTGTTCATAAAGCAAGTTCTACTTAAATTATTATCAGCTTTCCAGCAACAAAATATGAATTCTCGTCATGTTGCCTAGCGACTTCTTGACCAACCGGTCAGCCATGCAGAAACTACATGCACATCCTTTTAACTATGTTGTCGGCTGTCTTGCCACTGACACATCACAACTTTTCCGGCTGCTGGCTGATGCTGGCTGATGTTGATGTTGCTGCAGTGCTGTGCAAACAGTTTCACGTGCAACATTTCGTGAGTGCTGTCAACATGACACATTTAAAATGGTAAATGCACCAACAAACACAAATAAACAATATGAATTGCACTTCAGGGCTCCACCACGCCAAGCCCAGCCACGCCACGCCACGCCACTTAACGCTACTCCACTTTCGGCTGCCGCGTTGCTCCATTTCTGCTTTGGACTGTGTGCCACCTTGACAGTGTTTTTGTTTTCGCTTTTAAGCTGCACACTCTCTCTCCGTTATTTGTTATTACATTTATTTATTTTAATATTCTATTTTATTTTAAATTCGCTTTTTTTACACTTGCATCCCTTCACTTGCGCCATTTTGTGTTTTTAATCCCACTTCCGGCCTGACTATTACCTTGGCTACACTTTGGTGCCGCTGCAGCGCACTGTGAATGCTGTTGCCAGGCACTGCTTGCAACCTGGTGTCGTTAGTAGGTCGCTGCTCTGCATTTTCTGTGCTGCTCTTGCCGTTGACTTTGGCAGGTTTTTAAAAGCAACGGAAGTTCTGCCAGCCACAGCGGAACCCGTGGGGCATATAACTGTTGTGTTGCATGTGCACTCGCTTTCGTTGCACAATTCGGGCTGCAGGAATTGTGAAAATTTTCGGTTGCATACATTAAAAATATAAAATCATAGTCCGGTACAGAAAGTTAAAATTACATAAGAGAATATAAGTTATTTATAAGTAAAACAAACAGATCAGGTGAGAGAGGAAACAAAGTAGGTGTGCAAGGCGAGCTTAAGTGTTAAATGTAGAAGAAGTCATGAAATTTTAAAAGTAGAGCGAAATATTTTTAAATTAAGCCGCAGATTGACAGTTGAAATTATATTCTCACTAACTAGAAGCACCATTTTTAGTCTTTTTCGGCAGAAAGCGAAAATAAAAATATTTGAAAAATCGATGATGGACTAAACACGAACGAAAACGAAGTTTCTTCAAACGCTATTGTTAGAGCCGGTGAGGAATATCATTACGAAACAGCAGCATATTTTGACTGTAAAATTTCACACAACCTTCTTCCACCAGACACCTTTTTCGGAAGTCAGCTTTGACATTTGGTTGTATGACCAAGGGCATCCAAAATTTTTTGAAACTGATTTGCCTCTCAAAAAACAACTTTCAAAATGCGTTTTTTTAGCTTTCTTCCTGAATATTCTCCTAAATTTTCAAGTTGATTCGTGTAATAGTTTCGGAGATACAGCCTTGAGAACTTGTGCGCTCGAGGCTAGCTAGGCTAAATGCGCCGTCTAAGCGCCGTCTTTAAACACTTTTTTGTCGAAACTGTATTTTTAAAGTCAGTTGGTAAGATTTCTCGAGAACTACACAACCGATCATGAAATTTTATACAGGTCTTTGAGATACAATTATTAAATACTTGGGCGAAAGATTTTTTTTCGACTACAACTATTTGATTAAAAAAACTGCAGTGAAACTTTCTCCGAAA
The DNA here is from genome assembly GCA_037783105.1 of Bactrocera zonata. Lineage (NCBI taxonomy): Eukaryota > Metazoa > Arthropoda > Insecta > Diptera > Tephritidae > Bactrocera > Bactrocera zonata. The sequence goes on along the minus strand of JBAWJQ010001142.1, from coordinate 24,916 downwards.
TGTTAATTTTTTGTGAAAATGTCTGCCAAATATCCATTTTTCAGTTTTTTCCTTCGTACAAGTTCTGAGTTAAGGTTTTAACTAAAACACATATTTTTCACTTTAGATGATGTGAGGAGTTATCCTGCCAACGCGGGCGAATATTTCATTAAGTTGTCAAAAAAGTCTTGTGGTATTTTCGCTAGTTGGCGCTGAAAGCGCGTAGTTCTAGTTTTATTCGTCGCATCGGGTCATGCTATACCTGTTTGGAAAGCTCATTTCACGCGCTAATACGTGTTTGATTGATTGTCGTTTCTTTTAAGTCGTTCATGAGTTATAGCGTCGCAAACATGGAGCAAAATAAAGAGAAAATACGGCATATTTTACAGTACTACTACGATAAAGGCAAAAATGATTCTCAAGCCGACAATAAAATATATGCAGTTTATGGATCCGATACAGTTTCCATTTCCACAGCACAACGATGGTTTCAACGTTTTCGTTCTGGTGTAGAGGTGGTCGAAGATGCGCCACGCTCCGGAAGGCCTGTCATCGAAAATTGCGATAAAATCGCTGAATTGGTCGAAAGAGACCGGCATAGTAGTCATCAAATCGTTATAAACCATTTGAAGAAGCTTGGAGTCACTAAGAAGCTCGATGTATAGGTGCCACACGAATTGATTCAATAAAAGTACCGCAAGACTTTTTTGACAACCCATTATCTGAGGGGTCAATGATGTCACAATGGCCGAGTTTAAAATATTCTTTTCTGAAAATTTAAAATTTCTTTGTTAAGAGTAGATGTTTTTAACCATAAAAAATTCTAATGAAATAGTTCATTTTTATTAAGAAAACAAAAAACAAATATATTGAAAAGTTCTGTTTTTTACCCGAGGAAACCCATGTAACCCCTTAAGGTTCTATTGTCTTACAATATATAGCGCTGGACCACTTCCAGCGTGGTTACATTTCAACCAGAATTCACAGATGGTATTTTATAGGTATAGACACTACTCTGTTTAAATTTTGTCCCGGGGTTTCCAATAAGGATAACAAGATTTCGTGATCTGTAATTTTTTCTCGTTATATTCAGTAATGTTCATAATTTCATCATGGAAAGTTATACACAAGAGTGAAATTTACAAACTATTAAATTTTACATATTATCAAAAAAATCGTTCTTGTAACTTTTGTGCGCTTTTGTCACTTTATGCTCGCTATTCGTCGAATTGTCGAAAATTTCGAGCGTATATATTCTCTGCATAATGTCCAAGTGTCAATTAGCCATAGAACCGCTTGAAGTAATGAAAATATTGCTGCCGTTCAGGCAAGTGTTGCTGATGACCGCAATTTGTCAACTACAAAAAGTTCTCCAGAACTGGAACTATCTCGAACCACAAACCGGCGAATTTTGAGCAAGGATTTTGGCTTGCATTTTTATAAAATTGTTCTCACTCTAGAACTGAAGCCATTGGACTACCGTAAACGTTTGAAATTTGCTGACTTTGCCTTGGATTTTTTTAAGTATATCATCTTCTTCGATGAGGCTCACTTTCAGCTGAGTGGTGCGGTAGATAAACAGAACTATCGGTTTTGGTGCGCAGAAAACCCACACATTATTGATGAACAACCATTACATTCACCTAAATTGAGAGTTTTGTGTGGTTTTTGTTCTGGTGGAATCAATACTCCTTACTGCTTTCGAAACGAAGCTGATTACTGTATTACTGTCAACTGAGAGCGCTATTGATCAATGATAACCAACTTCTTATGGGCCGCAATTGAAAGAAGTTGAACTTGACAATATTTGGTTCGAAGAAGATAAGCTATTTGCCGCACAGCACGTACAACAACCGGATTATTGCAAGAAAGGTTTGAAGCTCCGATTATTTCAAGAAATTGTGACATTGAAGGGTCTCCAAGAAGTTGCTATTTAACAGCATTAGACTACTTTTTTTGGGTTATTTTAAGTCATTGGCCCTTAGCAGTAAACCATACGCTCCTCAAGCTTTGGCAGCCAATAATGAACGTGCTATTCTTGACATTCCACTTGATTTAGAGGAAAGGTACTCTACAATTTGGTTCATCGAATTCGTTCCTGGAGGCTATTGAATGTCGTGGAGGCTATTTAATGATATATTATACTCAGAATTTAATTGTATGTATTGATTGTGCTTAAAAAACAATTAAATTTTCTTAACAATTAGAAAAAAGGTAAGACAATCTTATTGGAAAAGCTTGTGTAATCTGGAACATAAGCGGAACGATGTTTCAGTTAGACATAGTGTATTTTCTCAAATTTGTAGTTGTGCTTATGGTACTACAAAGTCAGAAAAACTTGTTGGAAGCTTCCGGGTATATAAAACGGTTATATTGTGGTGTTTAGGTCTACCGAATTAGCTCATATAATCTGAGGAAAGGAAAATTGAATATACCTCCTTTATATTGTGAGTATTTAGAAGAATTCAACTAGATTTACACAGTAGAAATATTACTGCTTGGTCCAATAATTTTCTTAGAACAACCAGAAGTCGACAGCTGTGGAAGAATACGTTGACATTTTAGTAGCCTTGGCTTCTAGGGGTTCTTAATTGTGGCAGAAGTAAAATAGAGAAAGAAAGCAAATGTTTTTAATAACTGCGGTACGTCTTTGGCAGACAATGCTGATATAATATATATTTCTTTTACTTAAGATAGCTACAAAATTCATTCAACGTTCGAAGTCGGTATATAATTCCATCATTTCATGATTGGCGCTTAACCTGTCGATACACTGAGGGTCAGCTGTGAAATAAATATTCATTTAGAGGCCTCGAGTACCCATTCAAATGAATTTTGTGGACATAAAAGTAGATATCATCTACAAGTTTATACCCTTTAAATATCAAAATAACTAAAACCCCAACTTAGCGCAACAGTTAAAGTCAACCACCTATCTCTACAGGGTCACACCAATAGATCACTTTCACGCTGAACACTCACACTCTCTTATTCATTTTGCGTTCTTGAAACGTTGACTGAGCGCTGAGATAAAGCACACACTGCTATCGTTAAAGAAAAAAACGAAAAAGCGGGCGAAGCAAGAAAAAACAACGCGAAAATGAAAAATTCGAAATCGAACGCATGAAGGCTTGCAATTTTTTGAGCTCTTCGCAAACGCTACAAAGTACATATTTACCAACTGAAAGGCACGTACCGTTGCAAGTATGAATGTATTTGTGTGCGCAGCATATCACACATCGCCGCTGTCAGCATTTCACTCATTCTGGTGGTGAGGAGCATATTTTTCTTTGTCATATGCACTAGACTGTGAAGGAGAAAGGACCGCGTTGCTAACCGAAAGTATGAGCGGAAGGCGAGGTTGCGATTTGGAGGCAAAAATCAACAACGCGACCTTAACTCTTTATCAAATTGGCGCTGATGATGGGTCACCGCGTACATACATATATTTAATATGTGTGGTGTATTTGCGCGCGACTGTACGGCAACACGCCAAGTTAATAAATTTTTGTGAAAAATCTTAGGGCGTAAGCGTAAGCTTGTATGCTACGCGCGAGAGCCTATTATTCATCATTGATTTGTTGGCTGCGCAAATCTTTTAAAAATAATGTTGCTTGGATATTTTTCTGCTTTTTCTTTACGTATGTTGTTGGTGTGCACTTGTGTAGCTACACGCCTTCTGCCACTCGTTGTCAATTTATTTGCCGCCATTTTTATTTGGCTTCGCGTTTCACTTTCATTATAGACTTTGGTGTGCATGTATTGGAGCATGTGTTTGTATGCAATAAATTTGGGCGAATAGAAGACTCGCTGGTGTGTCTGCTAACGTACTATCTTTGCGCAACACTTGAGTAACGGTAATGGAAAAGCGATACTTTCTTTGCATGTGAGAGAGTGGGTGGCTTTGTGGAACATTAATCACTTTGTGTATATATCAAGAAACTTGATACTATTGATATGTTACTTGTATAAGGAGATATGCTGAATACTTTAAGTCTAAAAGTAGGTCAAAATTCTAAAATAAAAATTAGTGTTTACAACGATATTATAACCGAGCGTGAAGGGATAGAACAAAGCTTGAGAAATAAGAATGATTAAGTCAATAACCAAACCTAACCAATGTCAAAGGAAACACATGATATGTATAGAGGACGTGGTCGCCATTTAGATCAATGAAAGATAGAAGTTCAAGTTCAAACATTCAAAATCGAGGCGGAGGCTTCGAGTACGACTAAAACAAAAATCATCAAAGTGATATATCAGGTTTTAAATGCTCGCATTGCAACCGATCCCCACCGACTAGTTTGAACTTAGCTTGTTGTTGCTTCTCAGCATTCTTCCTCGTACAAATTGTTGTCAAAATACAGGATCCAAGTCAATATTTCGAGTAAGAGTAACCAATTGAGTAAATTGCTTTAACCATTTAGGACGTAAACATTTCTGCTGCTGATGTAAGTACTGTATATTATATTCCTATATTTTTATATAGAGAGTTGCCGAAATTCAGAAATTCAGTTCAATAGGTATCTGAGAGTTCAGAAATATAAGCTACACTTTCATATCGTCACCTAAAAACAACTTAAAATCAAAAAAATTTTACTTATCATTGCTTATGATTCCCTACATCATATTACATATATACGTATATATCAATAAAATTTTAAGCTTCCACTTTCAGATATAACCAATATATAACCGATATATAACCATTTTATAACCAATACTCAAAAATTTTGTTTCAATATGATTGGCTTCTATTATATAGTTTTTCCCTCGCCAGTAAACTAAAGAAAAGTGATTGTAGTTTTTTTTTTGCATTTCAGGTGAAGATATATAGCTTTTGTGCCAACTAAGTTATTAAAAATTGTATTCGAGCATATTGGAAAAAAAGGCTGGTAACCAGACATTGAGAAAGCAGCCTTAAATTTGTTATTTTTTCCAATGAAATTTATTTGTTTGACCTCAAGTGCAACCCCTTGGATTCCTATACCGACAATCGACAGTTTTTCTCTAAGAAATCTCTAAAATAAATCAAAATTTTTAGAAAAAATTGACAAAATTTGCATGCTCGCTTTAAACTAAATCTTATATATACAACATTCAATATTTTAAAGAATTTATTTTCCTTTCTTTACATTAAATTATAAATAAATTGTCAATCAGAAGAAAAGAGTCTGAAATTCAGCAGAAATGAATTGACAAACCTTAAAGTAAAGTTTGTAGTTGTAAAAATTTTTATTTATTTTTCTGTTTTGTAGCAGTCGACAAATTATTTTTACTCAATTTTACAAATATTTACCACAGAAAATGTGTCGGTTAAATAACGCAGATATTTTGAAAGCGTGTAAAGATTCTAAAGCTGAGGCGAGTATAAATTTTTGCAGCGAGCACAGCAAGCTTAGGTTAAGTATACGCACTGTCCACGTAAGCGCTTATGCAATCATCGTATGTAGTATATACAATATACATATATATGCTCAAATATATTTATATATATGTGTGTATGTAAGTACATACATATATACACTTATGTATGTGTTCATTAGTAAACAAGAATTTCATTTTTCCTTGAATAATATGTTTTTAATTGCTTTCGAGGAACTGTATTAACCACTACAATGTGCGGATGCTTACATATGCACATGCTCAAATTTATACATACTTACGTATGTGTGTTGCGGTGCAAGTGTTGCCTCATATGCAACCTCTGTATAGATTAGTTGCTTGCTTTAATCATGCAACAATATGGCAATAACGAATGTTGCAAATCAAATGGCAAGAATGCAATTAAGAACGTCGATTAACCCAGCTGTAAATGTGTGCATATCCATATATGTAGGTAAACATCTGTAGTTATGTATACATATATAAGAGCATAAACTAAATTGAAATGCTGTATATTTTATAAATCCGAAGACAGTTTCAACTTAATTTCAGAATAAAGACACGTGGGCCAGTGGACACTAGTCTGTAACTAGTTCACTAGACTTTATTTGTGTTTAAACGGGCATAAACGGCAGTGAAGTGAATGGAAAATCCGATTGAAATTGATAATTCAAAGAAGTTCAAGTGATCCATTATCAACCAGTTCGTAACTAGTTACGTACTTTAATGTAAACTGAAATGAAGTTGCAAGATTTCAGTGAAGTAAATGATAAATTCGATTCAAATTTCAAATTGTAACAAGTGGTTCATTCGGAACTGGTTCATAACTAGTTAGCCGAATTTTTAGTTTCAGATTATAAACGTGATTCATTGAAAACTAATTTGCTGTCAACTGGATTTTATTTGTATTTAATCAAGCATTTACTATAATGAAGTGAAAACAAAATTTGGATTGAAATTGATAATTCTAGCAAGCCAGCCATTTCCAATCAGTTTGTAATTAGTTAAGCCACAGACGTATTTGAATGTAAGCTGAAATTAAATTCTTAGCTTTTAATAAAGTAGAAGACAACTTCGATTAAATTTGAAAATTTGTATGAGTGTTTCATGAAATTCGTAGAATTTTGTAACGTAAAACAGAAATTCAGTTAAATCTGTTAATCTGTAAATTATAGCAAGTGGACCATCCTGTAACTAGGCTGTAACTAGTTAGCTATTCTGGACCACTTAAATTTACATATATTTAAACGTATTGAAGTATAAACCTTTATTAAGTTCTTTTATTTTAATGAAGAGGGAATGGACTTTGATTGAAGCTGAAAATTACAAAAAGTGGTATTATCGTAACTAGTTTGTAACTAGTCAGATTTAATTTTATATATTCCGCTTTAAATTAAATTATTGGAACTTTGAAAAGTAAAAATAATTAATATTAAAACAAGTGGTCCATTGAAGACATACATTTCTATTTGGGTTTGATAATACTAATTTAAAGGGCGCTAGTAACATTTAAAATTCTGTTGCAAATAATGCAACCAAAAGTAAAATTTTTCCTGCAGTTCGTATAGGCAAAAACCCTTACAAGTTTGTAGCTAAGAATTTGGAAGCTTCGAATTTATAAAATTGGAAAGTACCACCAGTTTTTTTCACTTACATAAGAATAAAGCATTATTATATGTCAGAAGCGCATTGTATATGCTTAGATTGCAAGGCTAATCTAGTGCAAGTGCGAGAAAAATCATACATGTATATAAGTACATATTTATTTACACTTATACGTATATATAGTAGTATGTACATATGTATATACAAATGTACAAAAATGTACCCAAATACATGTGCAGTGGTTTGAGCTTTGACTTGGCGCTAACCAAAACCAAAACGTAAGCGTAACAATGACATATTCATTGTGAAACATGTGGCACGTAGCACGAAAGGACGCTTGGACTGTGGCAAGCAAAATACAAATAACTGGAAAATTCGTTTCCAAATGTATGTGTGTATTGGTGTGTGTAAATATTTTAGCGAAAATGCTGTGCACTAAATGAAAAATATGCTCCCTGGCGGGTGTGGGTGTGTGAATTATGTTAAATGTGTGTGTATATGTGTGTTTACATATGTGTGTATTATTGTGAGACTTGTGGTTAGCGCCGGATAGCAGCAGAAAATTAATTTACTCCGGTGTAAAGTGGAAACACTTTGTGTTTTAACAATTTTGCGCTTTCTTTTCGCACTCTTCACCACCATTACCCATTATTTTCCGTTACTTCTTCTACTTTTTCGAGCGGATTTAACAAGAATTTCTCTGTGAAAAGCAATATAGCCAAGTACACTGGCGCAAAACTAAGCATATTTTTCACATGCATGTGTATGTGTTTGTGTCTATGTGTAAGTATTTGTGTAAATAAGAGTACATAAGGTCCAATATTTACTTCTACGTATGTATGTGTGCGTTATGCAGCGTATAAATGTAATAAGGACGAAAACAGAAAACCGCATAGCTGGTTAGATTTATATAACGGTATATGTGTGTAGTGTTACATATACATGGGGTTTTATGCATGTGTGGGTGCAATGTGGCACATACATATGTGTAGGTAAATACAAAACAATTGTTAGCGAAATAGTTGCCATCTGCATTCAATTAAGGTCAAGTGAAATGTGAAAATTAAGTTTTTGATTAAAATTGCAAAAAGTAGAATTTTGATGCAAAGATTTTGAAAAAAATGCAGAAATTTTATTTCTAAGGAATTTCAAAGAGTTATAGTGAACCTAAACGGAAAAATTCATAGTTTGTGGCATTTAAGCTATTACAACGGGAGAGTTTGCGGAATATTAATTATCTTTTAATATAAAGTTTATAAAAAATGTGGATTATATCAATAAAATTTGGTTAAATCAACTAAATCACACTGAATATAACTGAAGAGAAAAGCAAATTAATTAATTTTCAGTCGCACTTCATCAACAGAGGTGTAAAATCTAACCATTTCTTTATGATCGTTTGATAAAAATAATTTCTTAAAATTTGGAGAATATTTTATAGTATAAGCATTAGTAACTACCACGACTGCAATATCCGTAAAAAAGACTCAACTCTTGTTTCCACCAGTTGCTTTTATTGTTAGATAGTCGTTAGTGTCATTGTGGTACATAATTCATAAGCGATTTATCATCTGTTTTAGCTGTTATGCTTAATACCTTCACGATGCCATGTTTTCTGAAATGCAAATTTCTAAAATTTATCTGACCTTACACAAAGAATTCAAAACTCTTTTAGACACCTCAGGATATAAAGAACGGATATCTGGGACAAATATTGAATAGCCTATCATTTTCTGCGATTGTTGATTATTCATGCATTAATAGTATTCCAAATTATAAATATACAACTTGTATTCATGATAGACCAAGCAAAACGTATTATACATACAAGCAGAGTACTAAATATCAGATACTTTGTAGTCAAGGGTTTGCGTAGTGATAGACATGACCGCATAAAGTTTTTCATGATCACACTAGGCCAACAAAATATATGCTCAATACGAGATGCAGTATATTAGATACCAACAAAATATTCAGATAAAACCTTCTGATATAATTTGAGCAAGAAACTGAATAGCGAATCGAATAAGTATTACTTTTTTTTGTGGATTGAAACAACATTTTTTGATATTCGCGCGAAACGTGATTTCTGTCGATTAATGTGTGTGTTTAGAAGCTGAGGCGAAAAGTTTATGTGGCCATTTTTACTATGAAAAAAATTTTGACAACGAGATTACTTGAAATTTTGCGTTTCTAACTGGCACCATGGTTACAAAAGCATCGCAAAATTGCTTTAGGCTGTCTACCTTAACAATAACAAAAGTATGATTTGGAACAAAGCATTTGTCGTAAAGTCATTAAAAATGTGGCTAATAGGGTCTCATTAATATGACGTCGAAAACATCCAACAATCTAGCAAATGTTGCTTCAAAATTGGCTGAAACCGAAAAAAATTCTCTGAAGGCACTCAAGGCCATCAGATGTGGTATTGGCTTGGGTTTCTGTTTGAAGTCGATATTAAAAGTGAGTAATGAAATAACTGAAAATCTGGTCTTTCGTCATTTCGGGTCACTTTGATTAGATGGTGGTATAGTTATTGGCATGTTTACTCCTCAAAACAAGAAATACGTTTTTAAGCTATTTTTGTATGTTTTTGGTAGTATGTTCTTAGAATAACGAAAGGTTTTACCTCGCTTTCTGGATGGTCTGGAACTTCTTTCTCAATTCTGTTTTCAAAGTATTTCAAGAAGGTGGACTGGAATCTTCTTCTGAGCTAGCTTCCAAAGTAGAACACAGTGGTTCGATACATGATCCTTAGCATTTTCTCTATTGAGCTTAACAATTTCAAAGGCTTGTTGAATGATGTCCGAAATATACGCGGAAAATAATGGTTTAATGGATATTTTAAAACATAAAAATAGGTTTCCTGGACCTCAAGGATCTGAGAGGCCCTATATTCCCCTAGGAACTACGGGAAAATATATATATATATAAGAATCTGAGAAATGAAGGTAATAAAAGCAGTGAACGTCCAATAGAAAAATTTTCTAACGAATATGTTAAAAAAATTCCAATAACATGGTATTGGAGGTTCATAAAATGAAGTCGATTGAGATTGATAGACATCGCCGGAAGGTGTATAGCTGCAAAAGTTGCTATCAGATTCAGAGAATGTGGTTTCTTAACAGAACACGTATCTGAACACACGCATTGACTTCATACCGGATCACTTGCGTTATGGAGCGTCCAAACTGAACTCTGGCGGCTGTTTCTCTACCAATAGCAGCAGATCTACTGCTACGGCGTGCAGACTCCTTTAGAAAAGTGATTCACTAATATAGCTGAGTGACGATACTAGCCCTCAACTCATTAATATTGCGCTCTGGGTTGGTCAAGGAGTGCCTGAACTCGCTATCAATAGCATCGAGTGTCTGTGATAAGGCAGACCATTGTCATATTGGCGTTCATGCAGTAAGTTTGGGAATCTATAGTCAAGACTTAAACACTTGAGAGCACAGACCTTCAGATATTCCTCCGAATTGGCAGAAGTTGAAACTAGACGTTTGTGCAAATTTTATTTGGCTACTAGGCGTTTCTTATTTTCCATAGCTTTACAAGAGAATACAGCCCACAAATAATTTCGTGGGTGGAAGGTCACTATAATCGATATGTCATTCGATGGCAACTACTATAAGTTGAATAATAATAAAGAATTCACTTAAAAATGAAATTTTATTTGAAAAATATATCTTTTATATATTTTTATTTCTTCACTCTAACAATTCCACTAAAATTTGTCGTTGTCCGAAACATCTAAATTTGAAAGCCTTAGCGAAACTGCAACCTTTTCGCGAAACTTTGAGCAAGCAACCGCAAAGATTTTGCGAAAATTATAATTCCATAGCTGAAAGTAATAAAATAGTGTTTGCCTAAAGTTTTACACTAAAAGCTTTGCGAATTATTCTTAAGTAAAGTTTGAGATATTTTCGTATTTTTCACAACTTCTTACACTACACTGCTATCTCTTTGCTCTTGCGCTTTCTGCAGAACTTAAGGCAACTCAACACTGCTCGAAGAGCACGACTTACAGCAGCATACAAACACACTCTCGCATACATACACACATACATAGAAGAAAATTTGATCGAGTAAGCGCAAGGCGGCAAAGTCATTGCCGAGTGTGTCGCAAAAATCCATAGTTATCGCTTCAGCAACGGCTGCAGCTGCAGCTGGACTGCACTTTGTAAGCATAACAACAATAACAACAGTAGCAACTTTGCTTTCAAATCTGCTTACGCCTGACTTTTACTTTAAAGGCTTTAGCGCCTGATGGACGCTGAATTCCCTAAGTGAATTTTGTCTGTCGAGCAAATAGAACCTAAAGCCATTTACAACCATCAACGACACACGCACAAGGACCGAGTTGAATATATTTTAGTATATTGCATATTATATAAATTTATACGGCATCTGCTTTGGCTGGCATTTTCCACAGTTGCATTGCATTTACCAACTTTTCAGCACAGCAACCCAAGTCTCGGCTATTATCGACGGCTTTTATCATTGTTGTTGTTGTGATTGTTGTTGTAAGTGCATAACCGCATTGTTGTTGTAGTGTGCAAGTATACACCCCTGCCCCGTGTGCACAGATAAAAGCCTTCTTGCTTCCCCCTCCCCGCCAACGTTGCCGTTTTAGTTAGACAACATCCTTATTTGGCTGAGGGTTGCCACTTCAGCGGTGGCACTAACTGTTACAAGTATGGTTGGAGTGGCAGTGCCACAACCGCAACGTCAAGTGTAACTATAACTACATAACGGCAAGTACACCAGGCTTGTTGTAGTTGTTGCGGTGTAGCCTGCCTTTGCGGGTGTTGTCGCATGTATGTGTGGGTGTGTGTGCGGTCGTTTGTTGGTGTCTGTGCTTTGGAGAGTTGCAACGAAAATAGCTCACAATATATCAACTGACATTTTTCATTGTGAGCATTTGATAGCCTGTTATTCTGCTTGTTGCTGTTGTTGGTTTTTTGTAACTGTTCTTGTTGTTACTTGTTGTGTAGTTGTTGTGGTTGTAGTTTATGTGCTTGAAGCAGAAGAGCAATTGCAGGTGGAGGTCAATGTTGTGTAGGCACTTGTTATGTGTTGCTAATATATTCGCTTGCATTGTTGTTTTTGCACATATGCGTTTGTGTGTGTGTGGAAATATTTGTCACTGCAGCTAACTGCCTTCAGCCTGTTATCTGTGTTACGTATGTGCTTTTAGGTAAGCAGTTGAGAAAGTGCAAGTGAAGTTTTTGCCATTTTATTTTTTGCCACAAATTCATGCTTTAGTGGCTGGGCCCTATGTTTTATATAAGTTTTAATTTAATAAGGGTTGAGCTTATCATTTTTTACTGCTATTAAGCATATTTATGCCTCAATATTAAATCTAGGCCAATTTAGGTAAAAATAGTTTGGCATATATCGCCTATTTCTAAATTTAGCAGGGAATATTATGGGTTGAAAATGTAGAGTCTTCTGTGATAATAAAGAACAAGAGAGAAACTTCGAATGAAAGTATGCTGCTGCATTCCGTATCGGATGCCCCAACTGCCATTTTCAGAGTTCTGTGATACGATTAGAAATATATCGTCTGATCAAATTTGATCCGGACTAGACCATTTAACGACGAATTGATAACAAAAATCAATAACACAAAACGATAATACAGAACGATACCACAAATTGATAATACAACTCGGTAATATATATCGATAACACAAATCGATAATACAAATCGATAGCACAAATCAATAATATATATCGATAACACAAATTTTTGGTACATATCGATAACACAAATCGATAATACAAATCGATATCACAAATCGATAAAAAATCAATAACACAAATCGATAAAAAAAATCGATAATACATATCGATAACACAAATCGATAAGATGTATTATTTGCATTGTTACAAATTTTTTTTATGTTCGTATAAAATTTAATCTCCACATGTCTATTAGTGTTTTGGCGATGTCTACGTTAAAGAAATTAGTTGCAATTTTATGTATGTTGCCTATGAAATCACGGCTATACATTAAAAATGTTGTAGCAGTATTTTGGGAATCTACTTTATTCAGAACAAGAGTATTTAAGTAGTACAATGAATCCAGTGAAAGTCCTGAAGACATATGAAACTTGGCTAATGCGAATAACCCTCCACTGTTAATGACAATAACATCTAAAAGTTTAAGAAACTGTTCTTGAAAATAATCCTATTGGAATCCGAGAGGTAGCTGATAATCTCAAGATCTCTTATGGATGGACTCGTTAGGTTTTATTATTAGTTTGGGTATAAAGAGTGTCAGTGATAGGTTCGTACTAGAAGAACTGATTTTTTTTCTAAAAGCAACGTTGAGTAGAGGTTGCAAAAGTGATGCTTACCAATGTAGCTATGGATGGAGTCAACAATAATCAAATGCATCATTACTAGTGACAAGATATGGACTTATCCGTAACATGACGTGAAAACTGTCCAACCATTTACCGAATGACGGACCAAAAATAAGCCGAAACTGAAATATAAAATTCGCTGAATGCACTGAAGGCCATATCTTATGTATGGGAAATGAGTTGAGCGTTGGCACACTTGGCCTTTTTAAATGAATTAGTAGTCTATTTTGAGGATGATAATAAAGATTTTTGTTAAAACACGCCAAAATGCAATCTTTTTGTCAGTCCGGATTAAATTTGATCAACTGGTATATAGTCATTATTTCGTATTTCTTTCTATACTATATAACGGTTTGGTCAATTGTTAGACTACTATATATCTAAGTTAAAAATATTAATGTTCTCATGACTTATGACCACCAAGCATCACCTGCTTAACGCATAGCACATACGACATCACACTAGGCGCCGCATTTAAGAATAGATACTGGGTCCACTGCTATGGAACATACTTTATGACGAAGTGCTTCGGCTCCCATTGCCAAAAAAGGTCCAGCTTATCGGGCCGATGATATTGCAGTAACTGTCAGTCAAATGGTAAGCCTATGAGAAGACACCGCTTAAAAAAACTGGCTCACGGCGAAAAGTATTAGGCCGAAAAAATAGCATGTCAAGTTACACATAGCATCGACGGTTACAACGGAACTACCCAGCAGTTGCTAAAATACTCAGGCGTTATAACAGACACGCGGCCTAAATATAATACACACAACGAGAAAGCAAGTGAAAAAGCGTCAGGAGTAACAGCGGCCTCATCGAGAATGAAGGTCAGTATTTGTGGACCAAATCAAAGCAAGCGACCACTCGCGGCTAAAATAAGTCAGTTGGCGCTAATGTATGCGGCGCCTATATGGGGTCTGCGCTGTAAAACAAAACATAAGTCAAGAAAGCAAGACCTGTGACTAGGCTAAATGCTATCAAGATTATCAGGGGACTCCGTACGCTACCATATGAAGCATGTGGGGTTATAGTGGACATCATGCCGCCTGACATAATGACTATAGTACTTAAAAAAATTATGAAAAATCCAGAGATATTGGAAGACTTCTAACGAACAGAAGAGAAGAAGCACAAAAGTATGTGCAAGTGGCAGAGACGCTGGAACATGTTAGAAAAAGGACGGTGGACGTATAAGCTAATAGAGAATATACATCTCTGGGCGGAAAGAAGGCATGGCGGATTGGTTATTACATAACGCAATTTCTGACTGGGCAAGGCTGCTACAGAGAATATCTCTATGAATCCCTATAACGGAACATACTCCTTTTTCTACGATAATGACGTGCAACATATTTTTCTTTTCCTGAACAAATTACGTAGTAGAGAGAAACGGCATAGAGACTCTTAATTAAGAATGTGTGACGTCAAAGAATATTGTGCCCCACATGATTCAATGCAAATTCGGTTGAAACAAAGTAAAGAATTGGTCCACAATTGGACTCCAGGAATTGACAAGAAACAAAAGGTAACGAATTAGGGAAAACAGAAGAATTCATGAAGAGTAGTCCAGAAAGATGCCCATGAGAAGTGAATCTTGTCTGAGCTTGATCCTGTACAGGCAAACTTCGAAATTATAGAGAGAGAGAGAGAGCTGAAAACAAGCCTAAGTAATATATATCTTAAAAAAAAGTCTTTAAGGTGTAAATACATCATATATATAGACATAATTTCATTTCCTTAAACTGTTAAAACCACACCCATAACTTGATTTTTTGTTCCAAAACTCCGCTAATAAGTGCAAACTCACTTGTCCAGCTAATTTTATTGCCACACATTTACCCAATCAAAAACTAATTGCATTGCGATTGTTCAGCGCGCGCTGTCGGCCAACAAATCGCCTTGAGGTGGTGTACAACAGAGCGGGCAAGAAGAGGATGCTCCACTTAAGAGCGCTTCTCTACTTCATTACCTTCGGGTTCTACTAGAATTTCTTTTTTTTTTTAATTTTTATGTTACGAGCAACTACTTTCCGCTTAACGTTTTGCACTGTTTCCCGTAGCGAGCCAACTTGGCTAACTTTCCCACACTTGAACAAGACATACATAGGTATATACATAAGGACAGTCATCCCTAAACCTACTTTATGCCGCTCGTTTAACTTTCAGCTGCTTCATGCCACCGCGGCTATTGGAGTTTGTCGCAAGTTGGCAATTAAAGTTGCTGCAAGAAAAATGGTGTCACAAAAGGCTCAACAACACTCTCACACACTAATACAGACAAATAGAAGGAATGGCGCAGTAATTTCCTCTGCACTTGCTGCAAATATCTTCCCTCACTGCGGCAGCTCCTGCCGCTGCCTTCGAAGTTCGACTTCTCTTTCTTTCTAATGAAAAGCCTTTGTTTTGCCTTAATTTATTCTTTTGTGGTGTGCGCTTTATTCGAAGCTTTTATTTGTGCCGTTCTACTTGTAAACTTGTAAAGGAGAGCAATGAATTGATATGCCTGGTGAGCCCGCGGTTATTGGCCAACTCGTTGGTGTTGGCGATTGAACTCAAGTACTTCAATCAGTCGCTCAAAGCGTTGAATGGCAGCAAAGGAAGTGAAAAGCAGGGTTTCAAAGGCGGGGGAAGCGCAGTAGGATACCAAGTGTGGAAAAGAGGAACCTAAGTATAGTAGTAGGATGTCAAGTACGGTAGTAGAATACCGAGTGTGGAAGCGAGGCGCAGAGTTGCAAGAGAGCGACGTAACTCGTTGCTTTGTGACTTTTGTGGTTTTCTTTCTCGCTTCTTCTTCTTCCTTGCTTTATTCTCTGCCTGCACCTCCTACCTCCCTCCTCTGCCGTTTTTGACTCTTTCGTCGAGAAGTTGATCTTGTTTTCATTTCTACTTCTCTTCTTCCCCCTCATTCTTCACTTCGGGCACACTTCGTTGTGCTGGCAACACTTGAATTTTGCGGCTAAGAACAATTAAGTTTATTGATTTGAAAATTCAAAAAGTAATTCACCAGCACTTTGGCTGATAGCGCTCTGCGGGCAATGAGGTAGACAAGGGCACGAGTTGTAAATGAGTTGTTTGTGTGAATAATTATGGTGGGAGCTCATTAAGTGTTCGCGCATTCAATTTGAGGGGAGAGGTCACATTTTAAGTGCGAGTGAGTCCACAGTGAAGTGTGTGCTCGTGATAAGGCGGCAAAAAGCAATAAATGCTTTTGTAAGTTGTTGTTGTGTTTTCGAATATTAAAATAATTTGTGGCCTACTTTCAGCAGGCTTGCGTTTTCAATTAAGAACTTATTGAGATGTAATGAAGAGCTCAGTAAGCTCCGAAATAATTGAAGTGATGAAAAGGAAATGAGTGTTTGATGATTTCATTAGCGATATCTTATAAAAAGAAGAAGGTGTAGGAAATTATGAATTATGTTTATATATAAAACATATATTATTAAAATTTTGAAGCCTGAGAAGTTTTCCTGTAAAGAAAAAAAGTAAAAGCATTGACTAAACGTCAAATGAAAAAGTATGCCATACAAAAACTGTATGTGGATGGGCCAGTTTATATGGCAGCCATATGAAATATTGGTCCGATCTGAAAAATTCGTGCGGATATAGTAGCGTTAACTTGGGTAATTATCTGAGCTGAATTTAATGTAGATAAGTTGTCAAATAAAAAAATATTTCATACAAGGCCTTTACATTGATGGGTTGGTTTGTGGGGCAACTATGTGCTTCAGTGGTCCGATCTGAATGATTTGTCCGCAGAATATATCGTTGCTTTGAATATTAATCTATGCTAAATTTCGTGCAGATATCTTATCACATAAAAAAGTTTTTCATACTACGGCTTTATAATGATGGGTCGGTTTGTATGGCAGCCATTTGATATATTAGTCCGATCGGGACGATTTCTTTGCAGAATACAGGGTTGCTTTAAACATTAATCCGTGCTTAATTTTGTGCAGATAACTTATCAATCAAAAAAGTTTGTCATAAGAGTACTTTATATTGATGGGTCGGTTTGTAGGGCAACTATGTGCTTCAGTGGTCCGATCGAAACCATTTCTTGGCTGAATATAGGGCTACTTTAAACATTAATCCATACCAAATTTCATGCATATAATTTGTCAAATAAAAAACTTTTCCGTACTAGAACTTGATTCTGATCGGCCAGTTCATATGGTGGCTACATACTATTGAAGCCGGATTTGAACAATTTCTTCGGGGATTATGTTGTTACTTTGGAAAATAATATGTGATAAATTTCTTGAAGATATCTCAATAAATGCAAAAGTTTTCCATACAAAGACTTGATTTTGAACGGCGCGTTTGTATGGCAGCCATATGTTATAGTAGTCCAAATATAGCTTCTTAAAGAGAAAATAACGTCTACAAAATTTTAAATTGATAACTCAAAAACTGAGGTACTAGTGCGCATATACACAGACGGAGGGACAGATAGAGCGAGACCGATCGGTGGTCATTTATTCGTATATATATTTTAGAGGGTTTTCGAGTTTTTTACTCGGTGTTACAAACTTCGTGGCAAACTTTATTTACGCGGTTAAAGATATAATTAATATTTCTCCCACTTTGGCAGTTTGTTGCGAAAGTGCTTTCTAAGTTTTTTACATATCGTCACCTAAAATGCAAAACAATGTATCACAAAAAGATCAGAATTGAGTTTTTTATTGCTTACGATTCACTACATAATATTACATATATGTATGCATCAAGTTTTAAGCTTCCGCTATCAGATATAACCAATAGATAACTAATATATAACCAATATATAACCATTTTATAACCAAAACTCAAAATTTGTTTCAATATGAGTGGTTTCTATTATGTGGTTTTCCTTCGCCTATAAACTTACGAAAACGTTAGGTGACGATATATTAAAAGAAATAGTTTTAGTTCATTAAGAACGCATTGCTAACCCGATTTAGGGAACACCGTTAATACCAAAAAATATTTTTTCGCATTTTCTGAAACGCAATGACTTAGAACATACTCGCAGCCGTGCTAAGCCATCTGATGGCAGCTTATTGCTTAAGGTTCCATATTCCAAACTTAAACATATGCATATTTATATAGCTCTACATAGTCTTACCTACACCTCAAACTCACTTTTCATATTTCACCTGTTCAAATGACAATTTATTCAATATTTTGTTCGCACAGCTGCTTTTTATAATTCAAACAAGCAATTTCACACTCGTGAACATACATATGCAAATATCCCACGGGGGCTCAAATTCATATGTTGCATGACATATAATGCATAAGTATGTATGTACTTAATATGTCTATATGCTGCTACAATAAAAGTCAATAAAATTGAACATTTGTATTTGTAATGGAAGATTTGTGTACGCATGCATGAAATATGTACAAATATATGACTAAATACATAAATATATATTTACATTTGATATACAAATCAACAAGATGTTACAGTTGCTTTTTATTCGTGTTCAAGAGGCTGCGACAACAATCAATTCCAGTTCAATAGCTTCTTATATATGCCACTTGTCAGTCAAATATTTTTCGAGTGTTTGCGCTCACTCGGTGAAGAGGAGTAGAAGGTGCAGACTGTACGTAGTAAAAGGGTGGATAGAGGGTATGACTTATATATTTTTGCTAAAGTGCGAGCAATAGACCAAATCTTGATGGAATATTATAGATATTTTTTAAGGATTCTTTAAAACAAACCCTTTTCTGGTCTAGAAGCATGAATTTCAGGTAATTTTTAAAGTGTCGTAAAAAAAAGGCAATTAATAATTTTACTATCTATTTTTCCATTAGTTATTGGTTAATTTTAGAAGAGTACAGAAAAAAATTAAAAACTAAAAAAAGGAAAAAAACTTCAAAAATTATGAGCTGACGAAGTGAGGGGTCTCTAAAAATTTCCACGTGACCATACCCATGATTTCAACCCTCCTAGTTATCTGAAACCAAAAAAAAATATTATTAATCTAGAATAATGACGCAATGGTCGGAACTACGGAAAAGTGGGAAACAAATTTTTTCACAAAATGGCGACTGCCTGAAAGCAAAGTTTTTTTTGATCACTTTTTCTGACTATTTCGAATTTAAAAAAAAAATAAAAATAAAAATTTAGGGATGGGGCTAGTTCCGACCATATACAAGCCTATAAAGAAGACTCTGTAAAAATTTCAAGTAAATCGGTCCAGTAGAACCTGAGAAATCGTGGACATCGTTCCGAAAAAGTCTCGAGAAAAACGCGTTTAAAGTTTAGGAGACAATTCTACTGAACACGGACGCCAGGTCACAAAATTGGCTGTATCTCCGAAAATAAGTCGAATTTTGAAAAATCCTTCCAAGGTCATATTTTTGAAAGTCAAAGCTATCAAAATATGCAAAAAAAAAATCGATTTTTTCAAAATCCTAGACCAGAACACCCCCTTAAAGATTTCGTTCAGCTTTGAGCCTGAATCAACCTATAGATACATATGTAGTTAATATCAATAACTTGCATGTCAATAATATTGGTTACTCACTCCATACTCCTCCAAACTCAACACCATACTAGTAATGCTACATCTTAAACTTATACAGACATACGTCTAAAAGTGTCCGAGTTATCGTTTTCAGAGAACAATTTTATATAAAATTGGAAATCCGACTCTTCAGGGAAAATCATTTATAATTTTCAAACTTAAATCTTACTATTTTTTGCCCGCCTTCCTTTGGAGTGTTGAAGACTTTGTGGTAAACTTAGTTCACCCTGTACAGCAAGGAACGAAATATCTTAGTTTTGGAGATAGAAAGGCCTAAAATACACAGATCTGGACATACATATGATATATAAAAGCAATGACTGGGCTCTAGAAATTATAGGAACAGCTGAATCTGGTAAAAGTTTGTCTAAGTATTATTTATGCTAGTTTTAGAAATAAACCTTTATATTTATTTTTTTTTATTATTTATTATTTATCTTTATATTTGAGCCCTCCACAAGCTTGGTAAATTTAAATAAATATTCTCCAATAACTTCTCAACCTTAGAATCCTTTATCTTAGCTATTTGCTAATAGCAATCCATTACAAAAATAACAATGAGCACACTTCTGAATCATATGAAAACAAACTGAATGGCGAAGTATGATACAACAATAAAGATCACTGACATACAAAATGCTCATTGATGTATGTGCAGAATATGCCACCCACCCTTTAGCTGCGACATTATAAAGTCAACCCTTCTCTCTCCGAAACTTTTACAATTTACTCGAAAATATTGGAAAATGCCGCCTTACCCTCTGATATGGCACAGCAGTGAATTAAAAAGCGCTAAACAAATTTCATAATTGCAAATAAAATACACTTTCAAATATCGACTTGACTCCACTCACCTTATCTGTGGCCGACGAAGCGTTAATGCTGAAAGTTCGTGCCGCTTTGTTTATCAGCGAACGTTGTTGTTGCTGGCGCCGCTGGCGTTGTTAGTATTGTCGCCTATTGAAGCGCGTAAAGTGTTGCAGCAAAACGAGTATTTACCCCCAAACAACACGCTAGCCACCAAAGCTAACGCCAACGCTAAGTATACATACTAAGCGCTGAGAGCACACCCACTAACACTCCGGTTTATTTAAGTTTATAATATTTGAGTATGTAGATGTGTGAGCGCGTGTGAGTTATTGGCGAAGCTGTTGCCATCAGTCACAGCCAGCGGCAATGCTTGTTCGGCACGTGCAGCGCACATAATAAAATACGAAATTGATTTCGATTGCACACTTTCAATACATTGGCGCCAAATGAAGCAAATTTAATCGCGTAATTGATTGCGAGCGTGCACACGCACCGTCACAGCCCTCCACCCAAAAAAGTGCGAAAAAATGGGGTGCTCGGTGAATAAACTCGGGGAATAAATGCTCAAAAAATCATAGATATTGTTATTATTTGCATGTTAACGCGCGCAGAAATCAGGTCAACAGCTGTGACAAAAGCACTTGCAGCACTTTTTTTTGTCGTTTATTACAACAATGTTGAAAGGAATTATGTGTTGAAAGAAATCAAGTAACAAGTGACAGGTTAGTGCATAAAAATTCGAATACAATGTGATTGTATTTGTGTTCAATGTGATTGTATTTGTGCTCGGAGTACTGCTTTTTTCATTTGAGCTGCTTTTGATTGTCGTAGGAGAGTCATTGTCCGCTGGTATTTTCGTTTTTATTGACTCGCAATTATAGAAATTGGAAAAATTTGTATTTTATGTATTTATCATTCCTTTGGATTAGGATATCGGTCTAATTTCGCCACATTAATAAAATAATTTGTATGTATGTACACAGTGCTTAAGTCCTTAAAAAACTATCATCATTCTTAAAGGATTAGACCCTTGTGAAAAAATTCTAGAGAGGGCACATCTGTCATCTTTTTTCATTTTCCTCTAAGAAACTTATGAGCTGTCGTACATTAACCCAGCCTCGCGTAACATATCGGCCACAAGTGTCTTAGTAAGCAGGGCAGCAGTGGAAACTGTTGTCAGAAGCAAGCAACTTCACTTATACTGGGTGCCGGCCACAAAGGCATCTAGAGCAATGAAAAAAACGAGATTGCCAAAAATGGTGAACGGCTAACTCCCGAAAACGCGATCAACATTAGAAAATTCATGCATTGCCTATACGGCGATCTGGACGGAAGCATGGTTATGAAATTCCAAGAACGTGCTACCTGTGTGCAAAACAGCAAAAGTCATGTGCCAAGCAGAAGATTGGAAGTACACAAACATGCAGAATGGGGCTGAGAGATGAATAAGACTGCTGGAAATGTATAGAGAAAGGCACCAAGAACACAATGGAGCATCTTTTGTGCACTTTCACGCATTGGCAAGACTACGGTGTAAGCATCTGGGCTCCTCACGCTGTGATACACTGCAAGAGGTGTCGATAGTGAGGCCACAGAATTTGTTAAAATTCGCGTCAGGCGAAAGCATTTTCAACTACCTAGTAACTGAACTCCATCTGGTATCGCAAATGACCAAACTTGGTCTAGGCGTGACTTACTGGCCTACCACACTAAACTAACCTAACCTACATATTTTGATAATTTAGACTTTCAAAAATATGACCTTGGAAGGATTTTTCAAAATTCGACTTATTTTCGATTTTGTGACGTGGCGTCCGTGTTAACTAGAATTGTCTCCTAAGCTTTAAACGTGTTTTTCTCGAAACCGACTTTTACGAAACGATACCCACGATTTTTCAGGTTCTACTGGACTGATTTACTTGAAATTTTTATAGAGTCTTTTTATCGGCTTGTCTATGGTTGGAATTAGCCCAATCCCCAAATTTTTACTTTTTATTATTTTTAAAAAATTCGAAATAGAAAAAGTGATCCAAAAAACTTTTTTTTTCAGGCAGTTGCAATTTTGTGAAAAATCTTTATCCCCACTTTTCCGTAGTTCCTGCGATTGCGACATTATTCTAGATTTAATAATCTTTTTTTTTTTTGGTTTCAGATAACTAGGAGGGTTGAAATCATGGTTATGGTCACGTGGAAATTTTTAGAGACCCCCCACTTCGTCAGCTCATAATTTTTGAAATTTTTTACTGTTTTTAGTTTATAGTTTTTTTCTGTACTCTTTAGCAAAACACCTGGTTTATACTTCCCAAAAGTATAATGCTTAAAGATGCTAACAAACCAAGCAATTTGAATCCCTTCAACAAGAAGAGGATCTTTAATTGTGGTAACACCAAGACAGCCATTTGTATAGCACGGTTAGGCTTGGATGAGTTTGAAAAGAGTCTCTCACGAAAACCTACTCGAAGTCGGCTTAAATCTTATAGATTCCTCCTTCTATCGTTTCTTTCAAATCTAACTGCAAAAAATGATGGCAAATAGTAATATATACTCGTATAGACTAAACTACTAAAATTTCTCATTAGTTTTGTTTCATTTTCTCTTGTCAAGGATAGCTCGTTACAATAACATAAATAACTAAGTCTGAAAATCCGAAAAGCCATTTGCCAAAATATTTTTGGTCTAAACTGGTATGACTGCCTTCGACATCTATGCCAAATGTACCACCAATATAATCATAAATGTTTAATATAGGCCTGCCTTTTCTAAATAAGTACATAAAATTCATTCGGCGATTTTTGCAGAGATCTTACTAGCATCGTTGGAATATCAGAAGGATCAGTGAAAACCATTTTAAAAGATTATTTGAGAATAAGAAAAATGAAAGTAGAATAGATTTCAAAATCACTAAATTCTTTCGAAAAACAGCGTCGTGTTAGCATCTGGGAAACAATGCTTTCCGACTAGCAGGATGTCATGATTATGATCTCTAAAAAATATATTTAGATCGGAGCACATAACTGACGTACAAACTGATCGATCAAAATCAAGTTTTTGCATGAAAACGTTTTTAGTTGAGAAGAGTATTATACAAATAGCTACAGTGTAACCATAATTAAAGTTTTCCCTGTTGTTTTTTCAGATGAATGAAATTCACTCTCATTTTGGTGAATTTTAAATGGTAGAATAGAAACCTGTTTCTAAGTTTCTGATTCAAATATATTTGTAGTAATTATAATTCGAAAGACATACATATGTGTATGACAAAATTGAATGAAAATGCAGCCAACAGCCAAAGAGTTTTTGGTTTCGAAACCATAAAGCCAGCCAAATACATATACTTATGAAACCACTGATGGCAATAAAAGGGTGTGCTAACTTACACTCTATTCGCAAATATATATTACTATATATAAATATACAAATTTGTATGATTTTCTGATTTAAAATGAGCACACATTCTTTTTTTGCTAGACCAGCAGCAAGCTCCACACGCTGTTAACATTAAATATGTTGCTTTATCTCAGCGCAAACTTTCATTTGTGGTCATTTAAATGCCAAAATTGGACAATAAGTTGGATGTATATCATATATGAACATACATATTAGACATTAGAGAGCTCCTGCTGTCTGCATGATTTCGGTTGCGCAAAAGCATATCTAAGTGATTTTCCTTTTGCGTTGAGCATAAATTTATTTTTCCACACAGCTGAGTGATTTTGTTCAGCTGCGACACAAAGCAGTCTGTGGACTTTATGCTTACTTTGGAAAGGATTTCGTTTTGTGCTCGTTTTTATTGAAATCAGTTATGATTATGTAAAGCTGCAAATTATGATAGCAACAAAAGGTATAAGCAATATGAAAAATTATTAATAAAATAATACTAAGATTGAGGTCACTCACTTTTTTTACAGGTGTCGTAAACCACATGGCAATTTTTTGATATATGTATGTTTATGGAAAGTACAAAGGTTGCAATACTGTCTCAATATTAAATATAAATCATAATTTAAAAGAAGGAGGCGATATATGAATATTCTTCATTTATTATGAATTTTTAAAGTTACCTATCAACTTATCGGTTATATTAACGGTTATGGTATCCAATATAACTAAATAAGCGCACTTTAAGCCAAGGAGTGTCAAAGAGAAACAATTATTATAAAATCTCAATTCCAAATTGCCCAAATTTACACAAAATTCAGTTCAAAGTCATACCTTTAAGTTTAAATATTTTACTGAACAAATTTTTTTT